>QRFJ01006886.1:0-67656 GCA_006176705.1 Cocos nucifera
TCGAATTAGCCTACAATCCAGACTCTAACCACTGAGCCTAATAGATTTTAGCTGACCTCGAGGGGTGCAGCTCAGTGTGACTTCGACTGACCCAGACTTAATCCTATTAGCTCGTCAATTTAAGCATTGTTATCTCATCTAAACCAACTATTTATGTCATTTGATCAACCGCTAGATCTATATTGAAGCTAGCCCAAGCCCAACAACCTAGTTTTATGAATATGTCTTAGATATGAAATTCTTAATTTTAGACCTTAATGATATTTCATAACTTAATTCTTCAATTAATTAGGTTCTTAAAGCCAAAAACATTATAAAACAAGATCCTAGGGTTTAATCTAGGTTTTGCAGAAAGTAAGTTTTAATTCTAATAAGGATGAATGCATAGCACCCCTACAACACATAAGAACACCCCATGAATGAAGAGGAGGTCTTTAAACTCTTACTTTATTCTTATGGCCGGAATGGCCAAAGGAATGCCTTAATCAGAATAAATAATCTATAAAAACTAATTAGATTAAGCATATATTCTTCATATAAAAAAATAGATCTAATTAAACATATTTTGTATATACACATATTATCATTCATGCATGTTTTTCAGATCTAAATTATCTCATGTATTATCTAAAAAGATTAAATTTAAATTTGATCTCATCAACAATAAATTAATCTAGACATATTTGTAGAAACTATTCTACACAATCTAAACATGCACTATAATATCTCATATGAACAAATTAAATTTAATTATATTTTATTTTTAGATCTAATTATAATATTATTAAGACAATATAAAAATAATAAATAAGGGAATCTAAAAAATAATATATTTAATAAAATAAAAAATATGATTATACGAGACTATACAGTAGAAATAATCTATTCCTAAGTTTCTAACTATGTATACTTATTACATTATTAGATCTAATTAATTAATTTTAATTGGTTATTTTTTTGATTTCAAATCTAAGCATATCATATGATACTCTAAAAATTATTAATTAATCAAATTAAATCAGATCCTAAATAAATTTTATAAAGCATAACCATGGTTCTTGGAATTACACAGTTTGAAGTGGAATCCTATTTCCGGATCAGATCGTTTTCGATTCTAATTGATCGAGAGGCATATTCAAAAATTTTTTCTTAGATCCTTGAATAAGATCTGACACTTTCAGATATGATTATGATGCTAATAATAAAAAAATTAAGATTAAAATTTAATTTTAAAATTTAAATTTATCGTGATTCTGGATTTAATCTGATTATCCGTGATGATCCTATCGAAGTCCTAAGATTTTGGATCTAACCACGCAAGCGCCTAGCCTCTACCGGTATCCACTCATACTGGATCTGGAGATTTTTTTCTTTTCTTTCTTTTCTCAAAAATCAGATCTAACTAATTTGGAGGATCTTCAAAACTTCTCGAAGATTCATCCATCATCTGCAGCAGTGCGACCTTCTTCCTTTTTCATCAGCACTTTTCTTGCTTGACTCGTACTTATCTGAAGGCCCAACTTCTTTGGACGTGGAGAGGAGAGAGAGGGCCAGATGGTGGCATGGAGAAGGGAGAGGGGCAGCCTTGGGGTATGGCTAAGAGGAGGAGAGCTTAAAAATAGGCACAGAACAGGGTCTATTTATAAGACTACTGCACCATGCCAGTTTGCTGCATCACTCGATCAATCACGTTGCTTTGCAATCAAGATCGTAAATATGATTGATGGACATGACATCACCTGAACCAATCAAGATGAGAGGACCATGAGATTCATCCTAAATAGCAACCAAGACTGGTCAAAGTCTATGGGTGAGAGTCACCTAGTTGAATCTAAAAGCTGTTAGATAATCTGCCTAGAAGCCAAAATGGCTGACACTTGTAAATACCACTTCTAGGACAAAATTATAATTTGACATAAAATTAATAAAATAGATTATTTTCATTCATATATGTGTATTTAGTATCTGTGATACATCCTTTGAGTTAATGATATGATAATTCCATATTTCAAGAGTGAAAATAAGACATGAATAATCCATTATTAACTCATAAAATCTCCCAACATAGATCATCATGAAGAATGGTGATTGATCCAGAAGTGGTGTTACAATCACTTCTCTGTAGTAGATGAGTCTTGATCTATGTGTGGAGACATCGGATGGATACATATCGTTAGAAACGAGGGCACGAGCGGCACCACCCTCAAGTGTCATTATGAATCTACCTGCTCGTTCAATTGGACTGACCGATGCTGCAGTAGTGTGTCTGATTCTTTGATCTTGAGCGTGCATCGATAGTTCACCATGAGGGTGTCTCCTAGTCATAAGATAATTGGGTGTATGTTGCTTATAGCATATCATTTGTAGAACTGGATTGCATTTTTTTTTTCCCCCCAAGATGGAATCTGATCGTACCTCGGTGAGAGGAAGCGCTCTATGATGGATCATGAGAATTCAAGTCTAGAAGCCCATGGCCATGCAGAGTAATAAATAGAAAGAGTTTCTATTTAGATTTTCAACATCGGACTTGAATTGAAATGATTACATCATTATGATAGAAAACTAGGGTTTGACGAGTTCACCTTAACCCTAATCTAATCGAGGCTCCCAAGATAGAAGAACTGAATCACATAAGGTAGGCTGCACCGAAGAGGTCTCGCATTCACTCTGATGAGTTGCTACCATATACTGCTAGGTGTCACTGGTGATTTGGAGCAATTAGAATGATTTAGATATCGATCATTCTAACTATTCGAATCAGATATATTTTCTAATCCATTGAAGAAGTTGATGATGTCGATGATCGAGATAATGAATATATCCCATTACCATACATAACTAAACCTAACTGGATCACACAACAAGGGTTTGATCTGTGATCATGCAATTGAACTGATCCAGTTCAATTGATTGAACGAGATTCAATTAGTTCAAGAAAATCAGTGCTAGCACTCTATTGAACCTAACGTCTTTCTTATACTATCATTAAATAAGTTATCTTGACATGACCAAAGGAGTTTGTGCTCGATCAGAGCCTTCACTTGGTCTGACTAGAGCTTGTCCAGGTCAGAAAATGGTTGTCTATTTGTAAGATAATACCTGCCCAATTTTTGTCATCTGCCATTTTTGTCCTTTGACTTGGTTCAAAAGTTGACCTTTGACTGGTCAAATGTGACCATTGAATACTTTGACTTCTGTCCACATGTCACGCACCATTAGAGAGCTGGGGGAGGCTTGTCCCCCTACTAGAATCGAGGCAAAGGAGGAGGCGCACGCAACCCTTAGCGTTCGTGCCCCAAGCTGGAGGCAGCCCAGGATCCCTGTTGAACAGGGACTCCATCTCCTTTTTCGATTCTGATTAGACTCCTCCTAAGAACCAACTTTGACTAGTCTTAGGTGCCAATCTAAGGAGAAATCCAAGGGATGCTATTCTCACCAATTAGATTTAGATCTGATTTCACAAAGGATTGTGATTGGTTGGGAAGAAGAGGAGTTGGATCACGCATAGTCTATAAATGAGACCCCATGCCCAACTCAAGGAGTATGTGAATAATTCTTCACGCCCCAAGGCTTGCCTTCTCTCCTCCTCCTCCATGCAAGGACCATCTTCTCCCTCTTTTTCTTGCCCAAGTAGTTTGGGATCCAGTTGGTGCGATCTAGGCGAGATAAAGGCGACAAAAAGCTAGAAGGCTGCACTGCTGCAAAGGACAACTGCTGATCTTCGAAAGCTATTTTGAAGATCCTCCAAATCAAATTTAGATCTAATTTTTGAAGACGTGATAGAGAAGAAGAGAATCTTCAGATCCAACTTGGGTGGATACCGATAGAGGTCAGGCACTTGCATAGCTAGATCCAGAACCTTCGCTACTTACAGGTCATCAACGATAATAGGATTATCCTACGTTAAGGTAAATTAATTGATTTAAGTTACTAAATTTTTTAATTATAAAGAAATAAAAACAGAATCTGAATATTTTAGATCTGATCTGGATCAAAGGAGAAAAATTTTTGAAATATATCTCTTGATTCAGTCAGATCTGAACGAACTGATCCAAAAAAATCAGGATTTTTCTTCAAAAGCCAATCGGATTCCATCCGTATGGGACTTCCACGTCCCTATCCATGGGCGCACGCCCCATCCTGGCGTGCGCCCCTTTTTTTTCCAATTTCTTAGAGATGGGACAAGCTCCTATCTTGCTCTCCAATAAGTGCATGACCAACATGGGCAGATGTTCCAAGGGTCAAAGGTCAACGTTGACCAAGGTCCAAAGTTACAAGAATTAGCAGATGATGAAAAATGATAGCGTGTTATGCGTGCGCCCCTTCTTTCCAATTTCCAGAGAGGCGGACAAAGCTTCCTATCTGCTCTCCAATAAGTTGCATGACACAAATGGGCAATTGTCCAAGGCAAAGGTCAACGTATTGACCAAGTCAAAGACAAAGAATTAGCAATATGATGGAAAAAATGGTAGGTGTTATCTCAAATTATCTCATAAATAAGACAATCCTTTCGGACTTGGACAAGCTCCAGTCAAACCATGTAAAGGTACCTGAGTGAGCATAAACTTCATTTGGGCTCAGTTGAGATAACTTTTATGATAGAAAAAAGGAGAACGTTAGGCTTTAATCGTATTGCTAGCACATTGCTTAAACCTATTTGAATCTTATTCAAAATCAATTAAAACTGGGTTAGTTCAATTGATGATAATCATAGATCCAAAACTCTTATTTGGTGACCCAGTTAGGTTTATTCTGTATGGTAATGGATATGTTCATGCATCCCATCATTGACATTCATCGAAACTTCTTTCGATGGATCAGAACTCTTCTAATTTCAGACAACTTAGAATGATCACGATCATCTAAATCATTCTAATTGCTCCCAAAATTCCACCATGACACCTAAACAGCTAATATGGTGGCCAATCCATCAAAACTGAAAAATGAACCTTCTCGGCAGCTACTGTTGTTGATTAAGTTCTTCTATCTTGAGCTCTGATTAGATTAGGATTAAGGTGAACTCGTCAAACCCTAATTTCTATATCATATGATTAATCATTCGATTCAAGTCCGATGTAAAAATGCTTAATAGAAATCTGTCTATTATTTAACACTCTGCCATTGCCATGGGCTTATGAACTTGATTCTCATGATCATCATAAGGGTGCTCCTCTTCTACTGAGGTAGAAGATTCATCTTTGGTGTAATCCCAATTCCTACAATGGAACTGCTACGGTCAAACATACACCTAGGATTCGATATGCTAGGAGATTGAGTCATGTGTTATCAAACTATAACACTCCCAAATAAGTAGCGATGCACCCAGGTCAAAGAATCAGGCATAACCACTGCAGGCATTCGAGTCAGTCATTGACGAGAAAGGTAACTTCTAAGACTACTCAAGGTGTCACAGCTCAGTGCCCTCTTCTCTAACAGTTACTTGTACTCTCGCTCCAAGTGTCTTAACCATAACTTCAAGACTCATTCTACTATAAAAAAATGATGACACTAACCTTCCCGGATCAATCATCACCTCATGATGATCTGATGCAGGAGCATTTTATGAGTTAATAAATGAAAAATTCATGTCTTAAAATTTTCAAACTCTTGAAAATATGAATATCATTACCATTAACTCAAGGGATGTATCATAGACCACTAAATACAATTTATGTTGATAGAAAAATAAACCATTTTATTATTTATAGTCAAAATTATAATTTTATCCTTAGAAGTGTATTACAAGTGTCAGTCAATTCTGACTTTTAGGGGACACATATCTAACACTACCTTATCTAGGTATTTGAGCTTTAGACAAAAACTCCCTATATCTCTTATAAAAAGAATCTTTTTGGGCTTGATTCTTCTGACATATTTAGACATAGAGAGACTAGTGAGCATGTGAAAAACCAAAGGTGAGAGCATCTTGGACGTGGGGATTTCATAGACATTAATCTAAGTGTCTGGGTAGAGAACAGAGAAGAAGAAGAGGGTCTTCTTCTATGATTTTTTTTGTTCTTCCCTTCTCCTTCTTCATAGTGATTTTTGAGTGTTGTTTTAGATCGAAAGTCTCTTCCTTTCTTTCTAATTTTTGAAGTATCTAAATCTTGAAGAAGAAAGTACCAGATCGACCGTCAAAGAAGGATTAGTATAATACTAGCATACTGCGATGATTTTTGAGAATCGAACTTCTGCATGAGAATTCGTTGACTCGTGGACATCTCTTTTATAGGTCGGACGCATGTGCGGCTCGAAGCTTCATCCTCAAGCCTAAATCAATAAGTTAGAATGTTTAACTTGCATAGGTAATATGGATTTGATCTATTATTACATACCTGTATTAGATATAGTGTAGATGCATGTTGATATGAACAACATATTTTTTTCTTATGTTTTTAATTTCTGATTTAATCACATGCTATAATCATGTAATAGGATCTTAGATCTAGATGTCTCTAATTTTTATGAATTAATTTTGATTAATTTCTATCTTCCGCTGCCTAAATCTTGAAAAAGTTTTAAGATATAGTTCTGAAATTCTAGATCTGATTCCTTTACTTACCAGATGCTTTAATTCAAATGCGGAGTTTTTTGGAAAAATAAGAAAAAAAAACAACCACACAGTGATGAATGGGATTATTTTCTCACAACAATAATGGTTGATCTCGAAGGAAGAAAGAACAGGATTTAGTATTGGGAAGCAAACTTTCACGTGTAAAAACATTGAAAAAGACAATTGATATGGTGAAAAGCTAAATGGTAGTCTATAATGAAAAACTAAACTAAAAATCCCATAGCTCATATCAGAAATCTCAGGGATCGTAGTGCCTTTGGAAAAACTTCTTCTAGAAGTCCTCATTAGATCTACAACATCAACCCAACCACTAGTTCAACATCCCTTGACATGTAATACCCTTGTATAAATGCTGGGCTTTAGTGATTCATGATGTTCTAGATGTTTGGAGAACAACTCTCTCCCCAAATTTAATAACCTCACCAAGGCTAGCAGACACCTGTATAATTCTGCCTCTTAATATAAATATGGGTGGTTACTCTCAACCTCCCAAGGCTTACATCAAAAAACCAATATAGGTTTGTGTTTCAAAATCTGACCTATTTAACAATTAAATAGTCAGTTCATATTGAATTTTCTGGACCTGGACATGTTTATGACCAACCCTCATCCAATGCCACCCCTAGTTGTATACTTCGTTACAATTAAAAAGATTGGGCACTCCGTGCTTCTTAAACATCAAAGCCTTAACTTTACCATGATTACTCTCTTATCAATTGTGCTAGAAAATGAGAAAATGAGAAAGCATGGCTGCTATAAAAGCTATTCCTTGGACTTTTAAGAATGCCTCTATTGTTCATTAAAATCAAACTTCAGTGAGATTTCAATTTGTATCCCAATTGAGATGATGATGAAGCTGATTACTTTGTTTGCTATCAGAATTGTAAGCAAGGGCAACTACACATCTATCTTGGGCTACCTATATGCGACACTAAAGTGTCCAAACACTATTAGATCTTGCTTACTGAGAAGACTAGAGCAAGATTTGCATCATGGAAATGTAAATTTCTCTAATTTGGTGGAAGAGCCACCTTGATTAATGCCATCCTATCAGCTCTTCCCTCTTATCTCATGTCGATTTCAAATGACATAGATGGGTATGTAATAGAATTGATAAAATGAGACGCAACTTCTCATAGAAAGTGCAAGACACTATTAGTGGATTTCATTGCTTGGTAAACTTGGAGTGTGTTTGCAAAGACAAGAAAGAAGGTTCAGGGATCAAAAGCTTAACTTCCATAAATCAATCCTTGTTGGCTAAATGGTCATGGAAGCTGCCTAAAAGAGCCAAAAGCCCCTGGGTTTTAATCTGATTTCGCATTCATACTGCACCAGAAGAGATTAGGTATGCTCACTAAGAAATTCGTTCACTTTTGGGAAGGCCCCTTAGTACACTCCATCTTATCAGCTTTTCTCTCTGCGGATTTGTATGTAAAAGGCTCTAAAAGAAATGCTATTGTTGCATATTATTGGAATTGGTGCGAACTTATATAATGGAATTTAAGGCTTCAAGGTCCACTCCCCTTAGATGAATCCAATCAATTCTGGAGCTTCTGTTGGATCTTTTTTTCCATACAGACCATCTAGAAATCAGATGAACCAGATATGGAAGTTGACAGAATGGTATTTGCTCATTTTATTCCTTCTACAAATTTATTAATTTAGGTCGTGCTCTCTCCTTTCTACGAAGTTATTTGGAAAGTGCTAGTACCTGAGAAAGTAAAATTTTCCTATGGTTGGCTTAAAGAAAACAGACTTCATGCTGGAAATTCCTTGCATGAAAAGGATGGCTGGCAGTTTGGATGCCCTTTATGGTGGAAAAATGTAGAAACTATATCTATGTATTTAAAGTGCCCCTCACAAAAGAATATTGGGTTGCATTGAAGCTGTGCCTATAAATTCAAGGATGACCACCTAAGTTCATTAACTTATGGACTTCTTGGAGGAAGAAAAAAATTCATGTAGTTGTCAAAAGATCATGGGGTCAATTAATCATTACAGGGAGTTTATTTCTGTATTTCGAATCCATGACGTCCAACTTACAATAGAGCAATCTTATTATTGATTTTGCTCTACCCACTAAAACTGCCAACCTGTCAAATAAGTTTTTTCAATATTTATTGAATATTTTAGTGATGGCTAGGTTTCTGATCATCATTAAAGTAAAGTTGCCACTTTTGATCACAGCTCCTTTTTTTTGCTTCTAATTATTTTTCCTCATACATTTCTGCCAATTCACAATACGAACAAACTACGTTATCAAGGTCTATATGCCTCTTAACCATAAAAAAATCTTTGCATGATATATCGTCTACATATTTCTCCAAAAAAGAATATGATTACGTAAGACATTGGCAATATTCAAACAATATTGCCAAGGTCATTTCTTTAGGCCCAAAATACTTATTGCTCATTGGAGTCAAAAAACAACTGAGACTAGCTCAACGTTTACAGGCCATATAAACTATGATAACCCATATTAAGTTATTGCTAAAAAGGTGACTCCTGAAAAAGATGGTTATAGCTTAAAAATGTTGGAAAATACGAGAGAAATTAGGTGGTTATGGAGTCATAAAGATTTAAAAAAAAGAGAAAATGATCCAAACTATAGAAATATAGGATCCAAAATAACGAGATGAAGAAGATGTGATGAAAGACCTCAAAACTTCAAACATGTTCGGCAAGTGACAGCCTTGCTTTCAAAATGGAATGCTCTGCTAGTTCCAAACTCTTCTCACTGCAAGTTGATCAAGGTAGACTCAGGACAATGGAAAGCAACAAGAAGGTTTCTTAAGACGTAGATGCATAAGCTTTATGATTTTATGATCTATCAACCTTCGAGCTTTTCTTTTTCTGAATAAACCTTTGAGTTCTCATAGATAATTTCAACAAGCATATTATTCTACTTTCCATTTTCAGTCTTAAGACATTTTTGAGCTACGACTTCAGGATAATATCTAAAAAAATAAAAAATGAAGAGAAAGTTTTGCTGTAACTTTTTCATGTTTATTCATCGAGTAGTTTGTTTCTTTTATAGAGGAAAAACATTGCAAGGAGAGCGTATGGTATCAACTAATGATAAAAAAATTAAGGAGAAAATAAAACAAAATAAAATATTGACCAAGCCCGCCTATTTTGGTTTATTCTATTGTTGATCTTCGAAATCCTCTGCATGGTTGGCGCAATCTGTATGGTTGTCATGATTTAGTTTCTTTATGGGCGCAATCTGTATGGTTGGGATGATTTGCATAGCATAGTGGCATTGATTTGCATGGCAGGTTGCCATTATTGGGTGCATGATTGATTCTTTTACAGTATGATTTGGTCCATGATTTGGTTCTTTTACACCCCCTCTCAAGTTGATGGCAGAATAAGAGTGAAGCTAAAGCTTGGTCCATAGATGCTGAAAGATTTTCTTGGATAACGACTTCGTAAAGAGATCAGCCAACTGAGAAGAGGATGAAACATGCGTAACGAATGACCAACAGCCACCTGTTCTCTAACAAAATGATAATCCAACTTGATATATTTTGTACGAGCATGAAAAATTGGATTAATAGTCAGGTGAAGAGCACTGATGTTATCACAGAAGAGCTGAGATGGGGCAAGTAGAGGAACACCGATATCACGCAAAAGATAAAAAATTCAAATAATTTCAGCTGTAGTGATAGCCATTGCATGATATTCAGCCTCCGAACTAGAGCGAGTAATTGTAACTTATTTCTTCGAACTCCAAGAGATACAATTAGTACTAAGAAAGATGCAATAACTAGTAGTGCTCCTGTGAGTGTTAGGACAACCCGCCCAATCAAAGTCAGAGAACCCATAAAGCGAGAGTGGTGAACAAGAGAGAAAGTGAACATCATATTCAAAAGTAGCTTTAAGATAGCATAGGATGCGCTTAGCAGCATGAAAATGAGCATAGGTGGGGGCATGAAGATGCTAGCAAACCTTATTGACCGCATAGCATAATGTTCTGGGTCATGTGAGGTAAGTCTTGCAGAGGGTCCCAAAACTAGACTACGAAAAGTAAAAGGACATCAATAGCCTCATGACTCGGAGTAGTGACCAGAATCTTAGTAATAATAAGAGTTGAAGATAGAAAACCAAGTATTCATCCAGTTTTCTGGAGCAAATAAATGTTACCTTCTTGATAAGGGAAAGACCTCCTGAGAAGTGAGTGAACTTCAAGCCAGAACAGCAATGAAAAAAATCCGAAGATCCTTAAGAGAAAATTCGGCCTAACCGTTGTGTAGTAAGATCCTTGAAAAAGCTATTCTCATTTCTATTATAAGGAGTCATCACACCATAAATCAGAAGGAGAAACCACCAGTACCATGAGAGTGGATAGACAGAAGAGAGACGATCAGCTTCGACGTGCAGTAAAATCTAATATCTAAGAGAAATTGAGAGAGGATGAATCAACCAGCTTTGAGGAGCCTGTTTGAGACCATAAAAAGATTGTTGTAGCTTGCAAACAAAGGAAGGAGAACGAGAGTCCACAAAACCGGAGTTGTTCCATGTAGATAGTTTCCTTTAGGACCATGGAGGAAGCATTTTTCTTAACATCTTAATTGACGAAATCTGATCCAATCTTGACAGAGGGAGAGAGCCACTACCAGGCCTTATGGTGTTATTTATTAATTACTGGATTGAATGTTCATCATAATCAACACCAGATATGAGAGAAAACCTTAAGCAACTAGCCGTGGCTTTATAGGCCATCAATGACCCATCTTCTTTATGATTTCAGCCGAAAAACCCATTTAGAACCATAACATTATAGATGAGTCAAGGTACTAGAGTCCATGGGTTATTGCTTCAAAAGCTGCCAATTTCTTCAGTAGCAGCAACCCACTGGTCATTCTTATCACAGTCTTCCAAGTTTAGGCTCCCTGTTCTGTAGCAAAAAAAGTGTGAAAAGAGCTCTGCGGCTTTAAGCTAGATTTAGCTGAGACTTATGACGGAGTGACCATGGGGTGAGAGTAGAGACGATGGGCTTAAGTGGGAGTGTCCGATGGTCAGCGAACTAAAGAAAGCCCATCATAATTTGTAATGACCATCAAAAGATGAAAGCAGGTGCATTGTGAAAAGGAGGGGGGGGAAGTTTCCAAAAGAGTTTTGATTGACGAATAGGTGGGAAAAAAAGTTTCCTGACAAAGGAAACTAAGGCGTTCTATGATCAGAGATGCAGGAGAAGGATCAATTCAGAAGACACCAAAGGGATGATAGAAACAATAGGATTTTTCTCAGGAAGTTCATCAGCTATAAGGGTAGGAATAGGAACTAAATTGTCCTCAGAAACTGAAGAATTAATACAAGAAGAGGACGTAGGTGGTAACATGGACTTGGGCATGGTAAAGGATGATCCTGTAGTAGAAGGAAGCCACTCATCTAGATCAGGAAGCTCAACCATATCAAGATTTGTTGCAGAGCAATAGGAAGAGTGGCCATGTTTAAAAGGAAGATATTGCTCATTAAATACTACATCCTAGGAGGTGAACACTCGCTTTGTTTTTGGGTCAAGACATCAATATCCTTTATGTCGAGGACTGTATCCAATAAAAATGCAAGGATACATTTTCTTAGCAAACTTGTGAGGGAGAGAGTTGAAGGGAAATCCTGATTTCCCGGTCCAGGTTCGTCCAGATCTGATTAGATCAAGAGATATATTTCAAAATTTTTCTCTTGATCTTAATCAGATTCTGATATGATTTCAGATCTGTTCTACCCCGTTCTCCCTTGACCCACTTTACCTTTAATCACACGACCTTTTAATATTTTAATAAATAAAATAAAATAAGATAAATTAAATCTAATTTAATACCTGATTTGGGTAAATCCTATTACCCTGTAGAGATCCTGATTCCAGCGAGGTTTCTGGAATCTTAGCCACGCAAGCGCCTGGCCTCTTACGGTATCCACTTGTATCTGAGAAACCTCTCTTCTCTATTCACACTTTCCAAAAATTAAGATCTGGATTTTGATCTGGAGGATCTTCAAAACTCTTTTGAAGATCTGCAGTCGTCCTTTTGCAGCAGCGCAGCCTTCTTCTTCATTTGAGTCGGCCTTTCCTTGATCTGAATTCGCACCAAACTAAATCCAAACCCTTTTGACGTTGAGAGCAAGGGGAAGAGAGAGTATGGCGTGGAGAAGGAAGGGAGAGGCAGCCTTGGGCGTGTCTAATAGCATTAGAATTAGGGTATTGGGCGCAGTGTTTATTTATAGACCTCTTTTGTGATCCAACTTCCTCTCTCTCAACCAATCACAACCCTTTGTGAAATCAATCTAAATTCTGATTGGTGGAATAGAGACCCCTTGATTCCTCCTATAGAGGCGCCTAGGACCAGTCAAAACTGGATCTTAGTAGAACTCTGATTGGAATCCTAAAGGGAGTGGAGTCCCTTGTCCAACCAAGGACTCCTAGCGCCTCCTACTTGGCTTCAACGCCACCCTTGGCGTGCGCCCTTCCCTTGCCAAGTTCTTGGCAAGGGACAAGCCCCCACCAGCTCTCCAATAGGTGCATGACATGTGGTCAAAAAGTCAAAGTGTGAATGTCAACGTTTGACCAGTCAAAGGTAGATTTTGACCAAGTCAAAGAACAAGAAAATGGCAGGTGACCAAAAATGGCAGGTAATATTGTACAAATAAGACACCTATTCTGACTTGGACAACCTCCAGCAGACATTATGAAGCTCCTGATTGGAGCACAAACCCTTTGGCTCAGTCAGGATAACTTATTATGATAGTAAAAGAAGAAGGTTAGGTTCCAATCGAGTGCGTTAGCACGATTTCCTTGAACCTAATTGAATCTCATTCAGATCAATGAACTAGATCATTCAATTGATGATCACAGATTCAAACCCTTGTTTGTGTGACCCAGTTAGGTTCAGTTCTGTATGCGTAAGGATATGTCATGATCTCTATCATAGACGATCATCGAAACTCCTTTCGATGGATCAGAACTCTTCTGATTCGAATAGCTGAAAATGACGATCATCTAAAATCATTCTTAAATTGCTCCCAAAATCCCACCAAGTGACACCTCAGCAAGTATTATGGTGGCAACCATCAGAACTGAATGCGAACCTCTTGGTGCAAGTACCTGTGCTGATTAAGTTCTTCTATCTTGAGCCCCGATCAGATTAGGGTTTAAAAGTTGAACTCGTCAAACCCAGTCTCTGTCATATGATGAATCATTCGATTCGAGTCTAATGTTGAAATCCTAAATAGAAACTCTTTCTATTATTTCACTTTACCATGCCATGGATTTCTGGCTGATTCTCATGATCATCCATAGGCTATCCTCTACCTCGATGTAGATAGAATCCCATCTTGATGCAACAGTTCCTACAATGAACATGTCACAGCCCAACATACACCTCAGGTCCATATGGCTAGGGAGAACGAGTATATGGTGTAGATCAACTATAACACCTGCTCAAGGTGAACTGCCTATGCATCTCAGTCAAAGAATCAGACCACACTACTTGCAGCATCGAGTCAGTCAATATGACGAGAAGGAGACTCCCAATGACACTCGAGTGGTCACGGCTCATGCCCTCGTTCTCTAACGAGTACCTGTACTCTGCTCCAGTGTCTCCACCACCGTAGACTTCAAAGGACTCATCTCAACTAAAGAGAAAGCGATCGTACACCACCTTCCGGATCAAATCACCATCCTCGTGATGATCCTATGGTCGGGAGCTGTTTATGAGTTAATAATGATTAGTCATGTCTTTAAATTTTCAACTCTTGAAAATATGAATATCATTACCATTAACTCAAAGGATGTATCACAGACACTAAATACACATGATGTGATAGAAAATAACCATTTCATTAATTATATCAAAAATTACAATTTGCCCTAGAAGTGTATATACAAGGTCAGTCAATTTCTGGCTTCTAGCACATTATCTAACAATCTCCCACTTGTCCTAAAGCCAATTGGCTACAAGTCTAATCCCATCTTCTCAAGGTGGGCTTCGATCTTCTATTGGCCCCAAACGACTTGGTGAAAGTGGGTTGCCACATTTTCGTGTGGAGTTGACTCTCTTTACCCTCAACGTAACCTTTCTCAAGGTATCGCGGATTGAGAGATAATCGCCGCTCAATGTGCTTGGACTCTGGTGAACCTCGCTCCTTAGCAAGGGCTATGCGCCATTATTGTCGCAGTAAAGAGGATGGCATCTGAGTGGCATTACTACAATTCTGCAGCAACTTCTTGTACCAGAATGCTTCTTTGCAGCCTCTGATGCAAAGCATATATATTCTGCTTCTATGGTGGGAATCTGCTGTCACAGTTTGCTTGGAACTCTTCCAGCTGACAGCTCCACCATTGCACACAAACAGCTTCCAGGATGTCGACTTTACGATCATCTATATCGGACATGAAGTCCGAGTCTGTGTATCCCTGAACTTGGAGTTCTCCATTACCAAAGACCAACATCATATCCTTAGTTCTTCTCAAGTACTTAAGGATACATTTCACAGAAGTCCAGTGTTCTTCACCTGGATTTGACTGATATCTGCTTGTGACACTCACAGCATGGGCTATATCAGGTCGTGTACATAGCATGGCATACATGAGGCTCCCTATTGCAGAAGCATAGGATCTTGCTCATGCGTTCTATTTCCTTAGGTTGCTGGGGCACATCTCTTGGAAAGAGAATACCATGTTCTGAAGGGTATTAATCCCTCTTAGAGTTTCCATACTAAACCTCTTTAGTACTTCCTCTATGTACATTTTCTGTGAAAGTCCTAGCATCCTATTCGGTCTATCCCTATAGACCTTAATTCCTAGAATAAAGGATGCTTCACCTAGGTCTTTCATGGAGAATTCCTTAGACAACCACACCTTGACTGATGTCAACATGGGAATATCATTCCCAATAAGGAGGATGTCATCCACGTACAATACGAGGAAGACAACAGCGCTCCCACTGACCCTTTTGAAAACACATGGTTCCTCTTCAGTTTTGATGAAACCAAACTTTTTGATCGATCATTGAAAGAGTGTTCCAGCTCGAGATGCTTGCTTAAGTCCATATATGGACCTTTGCAGCTTGCAAACCTTATGATCAGTATCACTGGATGTGAAACCTAGCGGCTGTTCCATATAGATATCTTCCTCAAGATATCCATTTAGGAATGCCGTTTTCACGTCCATTTGCCATATTTCATAATCGAAATAGGCTGCAACAGCAAGCAATGTGCGGATGGATTTTAGCATAGCTACCGGAGAAAAGGTATCCTGATAGTCAATGCCTTCGCGTTGACTATAACCTTTTGCCACCAGTCTAGCCTTGAATGTCTCCACATTCCCATCTGCACCAATCTTTCTCTTGAAGATCCATTTACACCCAATAGGTACTATACCTTCTGGTGGATCTACCAAGGTCCAGACTTGGTTTGAGTGCATCGAGTCAGTTTCTGACTTCATTGCCTCAAGCCATTTCTCGGAGTCGATATCTGATATCGCCTCGTTGTAGGTTTTGGGATCATCACCATGAAGTACATTACCTATGAGGAACATTTCTCTATATCTCGAATAATACCTAAGTATCTTTCAGGGGGACGGAAAACTCTTCCGATTACGAGGTGGAGGAGTATGTTCTGTATTGGCTCAACCTGATTTGGTTCCACTTGGTCCTTAGCTCGTTCTGCTTGTGAGACTTCTCATCAAGCTTAATCTGCTTTCCAATGCACTATCTGAATAAACTATTTTTTCAAGGAATATGGCATGTCGACTCACAATCACATTGTGGTCTTCTGGAATGTAGAAATAGTATCCTAATGACTCTTTAGGATATCCTATGAATCGAGCTCTAAAGGACCTAAACTCTAACTTGGTCCGCTTGTTGTCTTTTGACATAAGCCGGACAACCCCAATTCTGAGAGATGACTCAGACTTGGTTTCTTACCGTGCCATATCTCATGCGGTGTGGTAGGAACGGTTTTAGACGGAACCTATTCAGTAGAATAGATTGAAGTTAATAATGAATGTCCCAAAGAAAAATCTGGGAGATCTATGAAGCTCATCATGGATCGAACCATATCCAATAGAGTCCGATTTCTCCGTTCTGAAATCTCGTTGAGTTGAGGTGTTCCTGGTGGAGTCCATTGAGAGACTATGCCATTTTCCTTAAGATAGTCTAAGAATTCCCGGCTAAGATATTCACCTCCTCGATCTGATCGAAGAACCTTAATGGTTTTCAGTTTGTTTTTTCTACTTCATGTCTGAATTCTTTGAACTTTTCAAAAGCTTCAGACTTATGTCTCAAGATACACATACCATACCTAGACAGATCACGCGTAAAGGTAAAGAAGTAGACAAAATTATCTCTAGCGGCACATCGAATGGCCGCATACATCAGTATGTACTAGGGCAAGGAGATCTGTGGCCCTCTCCCCATGTCCAACAAAAGGGAGTTTAGTCATTTTGCCTTGAAGACAAGATTCACAAGTTGGATATGACTCAAAAGTCAATGGACTCAATAGCCCATTTTTCTCCAATTTGTTAATCCTATCTTCTGCTATATGACCTAATACTCAGTGCATAGATATCTGTCGTTTGGACTATCCCTAGGTCGTTTGGCATTCACGTTTTTCGATAGTTATAAACAGGACATCAATATGCAACTGATAAAGACCATTAACAAGGAAACCATTTGCAATTTATTTTTCTTTCATAAAGAATGTTACAATGTCCTTAAAGAAGTGATCAATAACCTTCTTGTGCTAAGCATGAAACAGAAATCAAATTCCTGCTAGCTGCAGGCACATAATAACAGTCTTTTAAAACTAAGTCTAAAACCAGATGATAATCGTAGAGGATATTTCCCACGGCTACTGCAGCAACTCTTGTCCATACCGACGCGTAGGTCATGTCTCCATCCCTCAGCCTCCTGCTATCCCAGAACCCTGTATGAAGTGCACATGAGCACTAGAACCAGAGTCAAGCACCCAACTGGATGCAGAAGAAACCGTAAGGTTAGACTCAATAACGAGCATACTCAGAAGGACCTTCCTTCTTGTTCTTCAGGGTGGCAAGTAGGGCAGTTCTGCTTCCAATGGCCGTCGCTGTTGCAATGGAAACACTTTCCTTTGCCATCGACTTCTTCTTCGTTCTGCTCTTCTTTCTTTGATCCTTCTACCTTTGCTTTTTCATAGACTTCTTTTTCTTTCCATAAGACTTTCTTTTGAAGAAGTCCGTTCCATAGCAAGAACTGAGCCTTAGAACCTTCAT
The DNA here is from genome assembly GCA_006176705.1 of Cocos nucifera. Lineage (NCBI taxonomy): Eukaryota > Viridiplantae > Streptophyta > Magnoliopsida > Arecales > Arecaceae > Cocos > Cocos nucifera. Next base: position 17,826 of record QRFJ01006886.1, read on the forward strand.
AGAAAGCTCAGCGGTAACCAGCATATTCATCAACTCGGCCAAGGAATTTTGAAGTTATTGCATGTGGTAATTCATGATGAATTGCCCATATGCATCAGTCAAGGATTGCAAAATAATATCATTCTGCAAGTCCAAGTCCAACTTCACACCGAGCTTCTCAAGCTCTTCCATGTCCTTGATCATTGTCAGACAGTGATCTTGACTGACTGCCCATCACGCATCTTAGCCTTAAAAAGTCATTTCGTGACTTGATATTTGGCTGCGCGACTCTGTTCACCAAACATCTCCTGTAGGTGAGCCAACATATTGGCGAGCAGTCCCGATATCTTCATGTTGGTGCTGGAGCTCATCAGACATCGAGCCCAACATGTAGTATCTGGCCTTATTGTCTTCGTCAATCCATTTTTCCAGAGACGCTCTCTGTTCAGTGGATGGACGAGCTGGTAAGGTGGGAGGGTCCTGGTCCAAAACATGTGTTAACTTCTCTGAACCCAAAACAATTTTGTAGTTCCTGAGCCAATCTTTATAATTGGGTCCAGTCAGTCTATGTGTGTCTAGGATACGTGCCAGTGGGTTGGACGCAGACATTTTCCTGTAGAGAGTCAAAGATTCTAGTTAGATACTGTAATTTTGACTTGACCAATTTGTTTAGGAATTTTATTTTTTAAACAAATTAGCTCCCACTATTTTCTCGGATCCCTACACTCCCTTTGTAGAGATGCGAAAATCTCCGCGATTGATGATTTCTAGGGTGGTGCGGTCTACACAACTGACTCATCACCTCACCCTAACAGTTATTGGTGATTGTTAGCAATGAGTGAACAACTCTTGTTCAATGATTCTTCTAATCATGGTGCACCCAAACTTGGTCTCTAATTCATGAATCTCACCGTATCCGGAATATTGATCCACTCCTTAGTTAAGTCAGACCCACCATTTGCATAGACTGGGTTCCTAATTGGGTCTCTCACCGTATCCGGAATATTGAGCCCAACTATCCTCCAGCCCATAGCATCCAATGCCTAATAGACATGGTTGCGTGCTTTCCTGGTGCAACTGAGCCACTGTATCAGCCGAGAACAATCAACCCCGGGAAGGGCCCGCACGTCTACAATGGTGGAAGACCTCAGACTTAATCTTTTCTTAGGGAGAATTGATTCAGGTCTCATTAAACTAGACTTGGCTTAGTCATAACAATTATGACTAACCTAGTGGCATGGATCAGCTCGGATTATTGACCACCTCAGATCAGAACTGTGTCAACAGATATGGCCAGGTAAGTGAGACCGGTGGAAGGAATATGCCGTTAACTCGCACAAGAACGCATTCAGGTCGAGTAGCTTCCAATATAAAACCAGTCGGTCGTCGTTGCCAAACTTACCTTAGACACCAAATTATTGAGTCAGAACCAATTGGAATTGCCTATAATCCAGACTCTAACCTCTGAGCCTAATTAGGTCTTGCTTGATCGTGACTCGAGCTTGACCCAGACTTAATCCTATTAGGCTGGTCAATTTAAGCATTGTTGATCCCATCTAACCAACTCTTGATTCGGTTTGATCAACCGCTTAGACCTAATTGAGCTACCCAAGCCCGAACCCAGTATTATGAATATGTCTTAGATCTGAAATTCTCAATTTTAGACCTAATTGATATTCCATAAACTTAATTCTTAATTAAGTTGGGTTCATAAACAAAATATGCACAATAAATCCAGGATTTCAGGATCTAGGGTTTTTGCAGAAAGTAAGTTTTGGGTTTCTGTTAAGGACGAACACACAACACCCCTACAGCGTTATAAGAACACCCCATCGAATGGGAAGAGGGCCTTTAAACCCTTCTTCGTTCTTATGACCGGACGGCCAAGAGGAACGCCTTAATCAGGAACATGTAAATCTACAAAACAGTTATAGATCTATATCATATATCTCATATACAAATTTAGATCTAATCAAGGCATATTTTGCATACATCTCATGTATCAAATCATGCATGTTTTCAGATCTAAATTATCACATAATAATCTAAAAAATTAGATTTAAATTGATCTAATCAAAATAAATTCTAATCTAGACAATTATGTAGAACTATTCTACAACTAGTCTAGTCATGCATCTATCATATCTCATATGATATTTAAAATTAAATAATTTTTATTTGCTGTTTATCAGATGTTATTATAACACTTATAATATCAGAAAACAGTAAATAAGAAGATCTAAAATATGATTTAATCAGATTAAATCAAAGACATGCAAAACTATTCTATAGAACTATTCTATTCTAGAACTAGTCATGCATATCTTCATGTTCTTAGATCCAAATCATTTAATTTTAATTTTTCTGATTTCAGATCTGATCACATCTCATGTGACATCTGAAATCACTTTATTTTTAATTAAAATAAAATTAAAATCAGATCTAAACAATTTAGAACCATGGCTCTGATACCAGTTGAAGGGAAATCCTGATTTCCCGGTCCAGGTTCGTCCAGATCTGATTAGATCAAGAGATATATTTCAAAAATTTTCTCTTGATCTCAATCAGATCTTGATATGTTTCAGATCTGATTCTTATTATTTTAATAAATAAAATAAAATAAGATAAATTAAATCAAATTTAATTTACCTGATTTGGGTAATCCTATTACCCTGTAGATGATCCTGATTGCAGCGGAAGGTTCTGGATCTTAGCCACGCAAGCGCCTGGCCTCTACCGGTATCCACTCGGGTTGGATCTGGAGATCCTCTTCTTCTCTATCACACCTCCAAAAATCAGATCTGGATCTGATCTGGAGGATCTTCAAAACTCTTTTGAAGATCTGCAGTCGTCCTTTTGCAGCAGCGCAGCCTTCTTGCTTTTGATCGCCTTTCCTTGATCTGAATCGCACCAAACTAAATCCAAAACCCTTTTGGACGTGGAGAGCAAGGGGAGAAGAGACTATGGCATGGAGAAGGAGGGGAGAGGCAGCCTTGGGGCGTGTCTAATAGCATTAGAATTAGGGTTGGGCGCAGGGTCTTATTTATAGACCTCTTGTGATCCAACTCCTCTTCCTCTCAACCAATCACAACCCTTTGTGAAATCAGATCTAAATCTGATTGGTTGGAATAGAGACCCCTGGATTCCTCCTTAGAGGGCGCCTAAGACCAGTCAAACTGGATTCTTAGTAGAACTCTGATTGGAATCCAAAAGGGAGGTGGAGTCCTTGTCCAACAAGGACTCCTAGGCGCCTCCTACTTGGGCTCACGCCACCCTTGGCGTGCGCCCTTCTCCTTGCCAGGTTCTGGCAGGGGGACAAGCCCCCACCAGCTCTCCAATAGGTGCATGACATGTGGTCAAAAGTCAAAGGGTGAATGGTCAACGTTTGACCAGTCAAAGGTAGACTTTTGACCAAAGTCAAAGAACAAGAAATGGCAGGTGACCAAAAATGGCAGGTAATGTCTTACAAATAAGACAACCTATTCTGACTTGGACAACCTCCAGTCAGACCATATGAAGGCCTCTGATTGAGCACAAACTCCTTTGGCTCAGTCAGGACAACTTATTTATGATAGTAAAAGAAGAACGTTAGGTTCAATCGAGTGCTAGCACGATTTCCTTGAACCTAATTGAATCTCATTCAGATCAATTGAACTAGATCAGTTCAATTGATGATCACCAGATTCAAACCCTTGTTTGTGTGACCCAGTTAGGTTCAGTTCTGTATGGTAATGGGATATGTCATGATCTCTATCATAGACATCATCGAAACTCCTTTCGATGGATCAGAACTCTTCTGATTCGAACAGCTAGAATGATCGATCATCTAAATCATTCTAATTGCTCCCAAAATCCACCAGTGACACCTAGCAGTATATGGTGGCAACCCATCAGAGCTGAATGCGAACCTCTTGGTGCAGCTACCTGTGTGATTAAGTTCTTCTATCTTGAGCCCCGATCAGATTAGGGTTAAGGTGAACTCGTCAAACCCTAGTCTCTGTCATATGATGTAATCATTCGATTCGAGTCCTAATGTGAAAATCTAAATAGAAACTCTTTCTATTATTTCACTCTACCATGGCCATGGATTTCTGGACTTGATTCTCATGATCATCATAGGGCTACTCCTCTACCACCGAGGTAGATAGATCCCATCTTGATGCAATCCAGTTCCTACAATGAACATGCTATAGCCAACATACACCTCAGGGTTCCATATGGCTAGGAGACCGAGTAATGGTGTAGTCAAACTATAACACCCTCAAGGTGAACTGCCGATGCATCTCAGGTCAAAGAACCAGACACACTACTGCAGCATCGAGTCAGTCATTGATGAGAAGGTAGACTCCCTAATGACTACTCGAGGTGGTCACGCTCAGTGCCCTCGTTCTCTAACGAGTACCTGTACTCTCGCTCCGGTGTCTCCACACCGTAGACTCAAGACTCATCTACTAAAGAGAAGCGATCGTACACCAACCTTCCGGATCAATCACCATCCTCGTGATGATCCTATGGTCGGAAGCTGTTTATGAGTTAATAATGATTATTCATGTCTTAAATTTTCAACTCTTGAAAATATGAATTATCATTACCATTAACTCAAAGGATGTATCACAGACACTAAATACACATGTGTGATAGAAAATAACCCATTTCATTAATTATAGTCAAAATTACAATTTTGCCCCTAGAAGTGTATTACAAGTGTCAGCCAATTCTGGCTTCTAGGGCACATATATCTAACAAGAGTGACACAAAGATGGATAACATTAACACCCAATTACACGTAAGCCTTCATAAGCAGGAGCACGGCCATAGAGATGATGATTTAGATTTTGATTATTCAGACGAGGAGTGGGCAACCAATTTATCAAATAAGCTACTGAGACAAAAATTTCAACCCATAAAACAAGTGGCAAATTTGCATGAAACATCATTGTGAGTGTTATTTCAACCAAGTGTCTGTGCTTACGTTCAGAGATACCATTTTGCTCTGGTGTGCCAGGACATGATACTTGTAACTAAATACCACTATAGGACAAGTGAGATAAGAAAATAGTGGAATTATATTCTCCTCCATCATCATATTGAAAAATCTTAATACATCTATCAAATTGATTTTGAACAAGCTTTTGGAACTTAAGAAAGCAATCAAAAAATTCAGATTTCTTTTTTAGTGGATAGACCCAGATAAAGCGTGAAAAATCATCAACAAAGAGAGCATAATAATGAAACCCTTGAACTGAAGTAACAGGAGCTGGTGGTGCGGACACCAGAGCCAACAGAAGTTGGCAACATAATTTAGATTCAATTTGGATTGAAGAAGCCATATTAGAATAACTCTACTTCAGTTATTTTATTCTAGTCCTTTTGATTTAATCAATTAGTTCTTTTGATGCATTTAGTTTTGGATCCATAGGACCATACTTGGATTTATTTTGGATTGAGCCTTATTTGGAAAGAGACCATCATAAAGAAGCAAGCTTGGTCCACGTCATCTTTGGAGCCACCACTCTCCACACGTCCAGGAAGGAAATACACATGCCAGCATGTGCCATGCCCAAGGATCCTCATGCCAAGTTGTGCTAGGCATCAAGCACCCACATGGAGTTCCTTTTCTTTTCTAGGATTCTTAAGAGTTCTTGATTTCTTACCTATTTTGTTAAAAGGCTGATTTCTTCCCTATGGTTCCATAAAAGATAGATATGATATATTATTGTATTTGAAAATCATACATAATGTTTTACTTTTTTGTTGGGAGGATTGAGTTTTTCTTGTAAAGAAAATAGGATTCCTAAAGAAATAGAACCCCTAGGATCCTATATAAATCCATGTATCTTTCATGAATGAGACAATGAATGAATGAATCAATTTACAATTTCCACAAACATTTGTGTTGGTCGCTCTGAGAGGGAGAGGGTGTGAGACCCAAAATCATCTCACGAGGGAAGGATGTGAGGCCCACCTTTTTCTATCTCTTTAATCTTCATTTTTTTGAGATTCAGTGTTCTTACGATCTCGATTCGTTTTCACCATCTACCTACATAAGTCTATTCCACCAAAAGAAGATCTATCTCCTCCAAGATTTTTATCTATTATGCAGAGAGAGAAAAAGTGATCTATTTTTTTTATAGATCAAATATTGACAAGGACCTTCGTTCCTTCTCAACTGATCTTTGATTTTTTTACTTATTTTTTTTTAGATTTGATGTTGGTAAAGATCCAGTTCTTTATCAATAGATCTGCTTGGTTAAAAGATTAAGAGCCATAATCATGATAGTTTCTTAACTACCATGATCCGGATTCTTCTTATCTTTTTTTGAATTTCTTGCGGACTTAATTTCTTGCTATCCTTCATTTCATTTATATATTTTTTTATAATTATTCATGAGCATGTTTAATTTCTGCTATCTGTCTATTTACTTTATTATTGCTAGTTATTTACTGATCTCTAAAATGACATTCATCAGCATCATTTAGATTGATCGTGCTTTAGTCCCATGTCAATCAGTCACACCTCCTGAGTAGAGTATAGGCAACTATACTGTCTGTCCTGAAAATAATGTGCCATGGTCGGACGTGATTTGTTATTGACGAATGAAAGGAAGTTTTGTATTTTTTTTTTTTCTTTTTTTTAGGCTGTCCTGCATCAATTTAGTATCAGAGCCGGATTGGTTAGGACTTAGCTTAAATTCTATAATTTAAAATTCCTGCAAGTTAAATTTTCATAATTTAAAATTTGTAATTTAACTTTTAGTATTTTTTTTTCTTTTTTACCGCATCTTATTCCTGCATCCTGGACTTGCATGACCACTAGATCAGGTATCCAGTACCAACGTCCTACTTTCTCACCCAGTACTAATATGGATCCCAATATAGCAGCCATCATTAATGTCCTGACTGAGAAGTTTGATGATATGAAAGATTTTATGAAAATCATGAGTGAAAGAATAATAGTACTAGAAGAAGCTAGGCAAAGACAATCTGAACCCGAGTCTCCCTAACTGCCCATAGGATAGAGAAGAAGGAACCTCAACCTAGATCGACCTATAGCAGCACGCCCCTATCATAACCAGTTCGATCAGGATGAGCATGTCCTTATGAATGTAAAGATCGAAGCTCCAAGTTTTGATGGTTGTCTAGATCCGAGAGAGTACCTAGATTGGAAATCGGGCATGGACCACTATTTTGGATAGTATGAAATGTCTGAAGCAAGAAGAGTTAGGTTTGCTAGGATGAAGTTGGTTTGGCAAGTCCGACTTTATTGGAAAAGTGTTGAACGTCTTCTCAACCAAAGAAGACAAGATCCGATAGAAACTTAGAATGAAATGAAGGAGAAACTTAGAGAAAAATACCTCCCCACCTCCTACCAATAATGACTTTTAGATCAGTGGCAGAGACTTACTCAAGAAAATAGATCAGTCATAGAGTACATCATGAGATTTGATGAGTACCTCATGAGATGTGGAGTAACTGAAGATAGGGTTGTTACCTTATCTAAATTTAGAGCTAGATTACGAGAAGATATCCAGCGTGAGCTCTTTTTGCGAGAGGTAACCATGTTAGAATAAGCTTATCAACTTGTCCTAGACTTTGAGAGATTTTTTAGGTATTCGACCATCCGTCGTCTTGAACCTTACAGAGTAACTCCTTCTGGATCGAGACCCAATACTATCCAGACTTCTAGTAATGGACCTCCACCTACAAATTCTATTATGAGAAAAGAAGATAAAGAAAAAAGAGTTGCAGGAGAGTTATCTAAGAAAAGTAGTTCTTGATCCCACTGCTTCAAGTGCCATGGTTATGGTCATTTTGCTGTACAATGTCCCAACCGATTATTATTTATGAAAGAATTAGAAGAGAAAACTCTAAAAAATATTGAGGAGGAAGTTTATCAAGCTGATCCAAACTTAGCCGAGCAGTTTAAGAGTACTGAGAAAATCCTAAGTTTTGTTGCACCAGAGTCAGACCTTAAACTTGGAGTCATTAGGTATATTCTAGCACAGACTAAGGAGAGTGAAGACTGGCGTAGGACTTCTATTTTTCATACCTTCATAAAATTTAATGATAAAATTTGTAAGATGATCATTGATAGCAGTAGTTGTATCAACGTCATCTCCACCGACATGGTTAAGTGATTAGGATTAGCTCCTATAGATCATCCCAGCCCATACCGTGTGTCTTAGATAGATTCCTCCTTTATTTCCATCAAACTTAGATGCCGTGTTTCCATCCAGCTCCATTCTTATCAGGATCATGTTTGGTGCGATGTCTTACCCATGAAAGTTGGAAGTATCATATTAGGTCGGTCTTGACTGTTTGATAATGATGTTATGATTTATGGCCGAATCAACTCCTGTAGTTTCACTCATAAGGATAAGAAAATCACGATCAATCCTTCTCCACCTAAGGCTACCAATAGAAAGATAAGCGTTGGACCAAAAAAAAATATCAAAAAGAAAAGCCTCCATTTGATAGGTGCTAAGAAATTAGAGATGATCGAGAGTAAAGGATCACCAGTTTGGATGATTGCTGTGAGAAAAGTTCGTGAGGACCCTAAGATAGATCATCCCAAGGAAGTAGTCAGCATTCTTAGTAAATTTTATGATATTTTTTTTGAGAATCTCCCAGATCACTTACCACCCATGAGAAATATTCAGTATGTCATTGATTTGGTACCTGAATCTATCCTACCCAATTTGCCTCATTATAGGTTGAACCCCACTGAGCATGCTGAGCTACAAAGGTAAGATGGAGAGCTGATGAAAAAAGAATTCATGAGAAAGAGTTTAAGTCCTTGTGCAGTTCCTGCACTATTGACTCCAAAAAAGGATGGAACATGGAGGATGTGCATAGATAGTCGTGCCATTAACAAGATCACCATTAAGTACCATTTTCTCATTCTTAGGTTAGATGACATGCTAGATATGATGGCCAAAGCCACTATTTTCTCTAAGATTGATCTCAAGAGTGGTTACGATCAAGTAAGGATTAGATCGGAAGATGAGTGAAAAATTGCTTTTAAGATGAAAGATGGTTTATATGAGTGGATGGTGAAGCCATTTGGGTTATCTAATGCCCCTAGTACTTTTATGAGATTGATGACCCAAGTACTACGATCATTTATGAGAGTGTTTGTAGTTGTGTACTTTGATGGCATTTTGATCTATAGTCGAACTAGGAAGGACCATTTAGATCATCTCCGAAAAGTCTGCCAAGTCTTTAGAATAGAAAGTCTATATGCCAATTCTAAGAAATGTGCTTTCATGACAGACCGTGTTAACTTCTTAGATTTTATTGTTACCTCCGATGGTGTGTCTGCCGATCCTGAAAAGATCAAAGCAATAGTTGAGTGGTTGGTACCCAAGAGTGTGCATGACGTGCGAAGTTTTTATGGATTAGCAATATTTTATCATAGGTTCATAAAAGGGTTTAGCACCATAGCCACTCCCATCACTGACTGTATTAGAAAGAAAGATTTTGATTGGACTAAAGCAGCCAATAGAGCCTTCCTAAACATTAAGGACAAAATGACCCATGCCCTAGTCCTACGTTTACCTGATTTTTTCAAGATTTTTGAAGTAGCATGCGATGCGTCAGAAGTTGGAATTGATGGTGTCCTTAGTCAAGAAGGTTATCCGGTAGCATATTTTAGTGAGAAACTTAATGATTCTAAACTAAAGTATTCTACCTATGATAAGAAATTTTATGCGGTAGTTCAAGCCCTAAGATACTGGAGACATTACCTACTATCGTAAGAATTTATTTTATACTCAGATCATGAAGCCCTCCGATTCCTGAATTTTCAAAAGAAACTAAATCATAGACATGGTAGGTGGGTCGAGTTTTTGCAAGCCTATACTTTTATTTTGAAACACCGTGCGGGTGTAGAGAATCACGCTGCTGATACCCTAAGTCATCGTCATACTTTGTTGTCCACCATTAGTGTAGAGGTTGTTGGTTTTGATAAGATTAAAGAAGATTATGAGGAGTGTCCAGATTTTGGCAGCATACTTACCATTTTACGAAAAGGACCATCTAGAGAATATAGTGAAAATATCCTTCAGGATGGTTACTTATTTAGAGGAACTAGGCTGTGTGTTCCTCGTATATCTTTAAAAAATTTTCTAGTTTGGGAACTACACGCTGGAGGATTAGCTAGACACATTGGTAGGAATAAAACCATAGAATTGGTAGAAGTTCAGTTCTTTTGGCCAAGCCTGAAAAGAGATGTCGCTCGAATTGTTGCCTAGTGTAGAACGTGTGCCGTGGCCAAGCAAAAAAATAGAACACAGGCCTATACACATCCTTATCTATACTAGATTGTCCTTGGCAAGACATTAGCATGGATTTTGTTCTAGGCTTACCTAAGATAGTTAGGAAGCATGATTCAGTTCTAGTGGTTGTAGATAGGTTTTCAAAAATAGCCCATTTTTTGCCCTATTGCCAAACATCGGACGCTTCGAAAGTTGCAAGAATATACTTTGATGAGATTGTTAAATTACATAGATTACCTAAAACCATTATTTCTGATAGGGATGTTAGATTCATGAGCTACTTTTAGAAAACCCTATGGCACCTTCTAGGCACAAAATTGAAATTTTCTTCTGCCTTTCACCCACAAATAGATGGTCAGACTGGGTAACTCGGATCTTTTATTGCCTTGAGTTGAATTTGCATATAATAACTCTGTTAATAGGTCCATTGGCATGAGTCTTTTTGAAGTAGTTCATGGATATCAGCCTAGAAAATCAATAGACCTTATCCTACTACCCATGCATGCTAGAATTTTCGAATCTACAGAGTTATTTGCACAGCATGTTAAGAGTTTACATAAAGAGATTAGTAAAAAAATTAGTATTAATAATAAAGTTTATAAATAGAATGCAGATTCTCATCGACGTGCCTAAGAGTTTGTGGAAAGAGACTATGTGATGGTTCGAATGAGGTTTGAATGATTCCCATCAGGAACCATTAAGAAGTTACATGCTCGAGGAGTAGGTCCATTTAAGATTTTAAAGAAGATCGGACTAAATGCGTATATTGTGGACTTACCTTCTAATTTTGGGATTAGCTCTACTTTTAATGTTGCAGATCTCGTCACCTATAAAGAGCCAATTTGGATACCTAGTGAGCCATTTGAGCCTAAACCAACCTTTGAGAGAGAGAGCCTATTCCTGAATGTCCACCGGCCAAAATGTCAAAGCATGATTAGATTGAGAGAATTTTGGATGAGCAGATCATCTCCACCCCGAGTCGAGGCTATCAGCGGTACCTAGTTAGATGGCGAGGTCGATCGGAGTCCGAGGATACCTGTATCACTCGAGAAGAGCTGCAGCATATTGATCTCGATTTACTTGAGCGTCATCAGAGCGAAATCGACCCCCACTCGATAGGGTCGAGTTCTCCCCACCCCAAGAGAATTGGTGCAGACACCAGAGCCAACAAAAGTCGGCAACATAATTTAGATTCAATTTGGATTAAAGAAGCCATTTTAGAATAACTCTACTTCAGTTATTTTGTTCTAGTCCTTTTGATTTAATCAATTAGTTCTTTTGATGCATTTAGTTTTGGATCCATAGGACCATACTTAGGTTTATTTTGGATTGAGCTTTGTTTGGAAAGAGATCATCATAAAGAAGCAAGCTTAGTCCACGTCATCTTTGGAGCCACTACCCTCCACACGCCTAGGGAGGAAATACACATGCCAGCATGTGCCATGTCCAAGGATCCTCATGCCAAGTTATGCCAAACATGAAGCGCCCACATAGAGTTCCTTTTCTTTTCTAGGATTCTTAAGAGTTCTTAATTTCTTACTTATTTTGTTAAAAGGCTGATTTCTTTTCTATGGTTCCATAAAAGATAGATATGATATATTATTGTATTTGAAAATCATACATAATGTTTTACTTTTTTGTTGGAAGGGTTGATTTTTTCTTGTAAAGAAAATAGGATTTCTAAAGAAATAGGACCCCTAGGATCCTATATAAATCCATGTATCTTTCATGAATGAGACAATGAATGAATGAATCAATTTACAATTTTTATAAACACTTCTGTTGGTCGCTCTGAGAGGGAGAGGGTGTGAGATCCAAAATCACCCCATGAGGGAAGGGTGTGAGGCCCACCTTTTTCTATCTCTTTAATCTTTATTTTCTTGAGATTCAGTGTTCCTACAACTCTGATTCGTTTTCACCATCTACCTACATAAGCCTATTTCACCAAAAGAAGATCTATCTCCTCCAAGATTTTTATCTATCATGCAGAGAGAGAAAGAGTGATCTATTATTCTACAGATCAAATGTTGACAAGGACCTTCGTTTCTTCTCAACTGATCTTTGATTCTTTTACTTATTTTTTTTAGATCTGATGTTGGTAAAGATCCAGTTCTTTATCGATAGATCTGCTTGGTTAAAAGATTAAGAGCCCTAATCAGGGTAGTTTCTTAACTACCACGATCTGAATTTTTCTTATCTTTTTTTGGATTTCTTGTAGGCTTAATTTCTTGCTATCCTTCATTTCATTTATATTTTTTTTTTGCAATTATTTATGAGCATATTTAATTTCTGCTATCTATCTATTTACTTTATTATTGCTAGTTATTTACTGATCTCTAAAATGGCATTCATCAGCATCATTTAGATTGATCGTGCTTTGATCCCATATCAATCAATCACGCCTTCTGAGCAGAGTATAGGCAACTATACTGTCTGTCCTGAGAATAATGTGCCACGGTCGGACGTAATTTATTGTTGACGAATGAAAGGAAGCTTTGTGTTTTCTTTTCTTTCTGTTCTTTTTTAGGCTGTCTTGCATCAGCTAGACCCCATAAATCACTATGAATTTTATTAAGTGGAAAGTTGGAAATAGTATTAGATAAAGAAAATGAGAGTTTACAACTTTTACCCATCTGATAATTAGTACAAATAGATGATGTTGTAATCTAGTGGCTAATGTCCAAGAGCTTGTTATTCTTCATGAGCGATAAAGTTTTGAAATTGATATGTCCCAGCTGATCATGGCAGATAATCGAGGTAGTAGTTCGTTGCTGAATGGAACTGAAAGCCTGATGAACATCGATTACCTTCTAAAGCATACAGCTTGCCTTGTTTAGTTTCCTTTGCCAATATCTTATTGTTCGGATCCTTGATAAGAAAGTCAAATGAAGAAAATTCAATGGAGCAAGGATGATCAGTTGTTAGTCTACCAATAGAGATAAGATTTTTTATCCAATCAGGAACAACAAGCACATCATTAAGTAGCAGTTTACTATCACCAGTATTGACACAAGCATTCCCAACATGAGTGATAGGCAAGCCTTCTCCATTACCAACATAAATGAGATCATCGCCCTTATAAAGTTGAGAGGTAATAAGATTACCTGAATCATTCGTCATGTGTGTAGTATCGCTGGAATCGACATAAAATGTGGAATCATCATTGATTGTAGTTGCTTAAGATGCCAAGGCAGCAAGAACATCATCGAACTGGTAGGAGTAATCATAGCTATACTAGCAGTTGAGAGCAACATGATTGGAACGTCCACAAATTTAGTAGGTAATGCTATTAGAGAAAGGTTTTACTGATAAGGGTATTACTTATGAAGATGATGAAAAAATGTTGGACCGTGATCGATTGCCAAAAGGACATCTTGCTTGCTGAAAATTATTTGAAAGTGAGAGACGACCTATTGCTTGTTGCTGAAACCCACGACCATGAGATGTGAAGGAGCCATGGTTCCCTCATCATCCGCAACCTCTTTGGCTGAAGAAAACCTGTGCTCTATCAATAAAATTGTATTCTTCATTCTGTTGAGCACGAATAGTTTGATCATGACTCTATAAGGCAAGATAAAATTGTGAAAAGGTTGGATATGGAGGTTTTGTGAGCATAGCAATATGAATGTTCTGATATTTTGGGCCGAGTTGTCTTGAAAACTGGAACATCATGTCAAGATCTGACAAAGGCTTGCTAATGGCAGCAAGGTTATCATAGATTTCTTTGAATCGATGATAGTATTCTTCAATTGTTTGAGAGCCCTTTGTGATAGTCATAAGCAAATTCTTCAAATTTGCTTCTTTCTCTGCTGTTGTTGGAAGAAAGTATTCATGAAGATTTTTCCATAGTTGATGAGCAGTGCTTGTACCAAAAGCCATGCTTAGCACTTCTTCTTGCATGTGTAGGAGCAGCCATGCGATGAGAAGTTCGTCGTTGGTGATCCATAGGTCAAGCTGAACATCCGCCAAAGATGAGGAAGAGCTTGCTTCCACAGAAGGTCGAAAGTCAGAAAATAAGTGATGGTATAGGCCAAGACTGCGCACTAGTGGAATGATCTGTGATTGCCAAAGAATAAAGTTGCTGTTGATGAGTTTAATAGAGACAAGGGTAGAGCATTGATGAAAGGTTTGTAGGGTAAGAATATGTTTGGTGGATGAGGTGTTTGGATTTTTGTTTGGTGTGGTGTTGAGATTTACAATGGAGGATGATTTAGAAGCCATATAGCAGGTTTGTAATACAGCCGAACTTTCTAAAAATTAATGCTTTGATACCATAAAGAAATAAAGTATGAAGAGAAAGTTTTGCTGTAACTTTTTTATATTTATTTATTGAGTAGTTTGTCTCTTTTATAGAGAAAAAATATTACCAGGAGAGCGTATGATATCAACTAATGATAGAAAGTTAAGGAAAAAATAAAAGAAAATAAAATATTGACCAAGCCTTCCTATTTTAGTTTATTCTATTGCTGATCTTCGAAATCCTCTGCATGATTGGCACAATCTACATAATTGTCATGATTTGATTTCTTTATGGATGCAATTTGTATAATTGGCACAATTTGCATAGCATAGTTGGCATGCATAGTTGACATGATTTGCATGGCATAGTTGGCATGCATGGTTGACATGATTTGCATGACATGGTTGTCATAATTTTGTGCATGATTTGATTTTTTTATAGAATGATTTGGTCCATTATTTGGTTCTTTTACAATATCTATTTTGAGAGAAACAGTCATTGATAAATGAAACGTGAGAGCCATTCATGGAAAGGTTCACAAACGGCGGTGCTATCATGGAAAGATGCAGCGTCTCCGACCAAAGTTTATGGTTTTGGAGAAGGAGAAGCTTCTAACACATTGCCAAAATTTGTTTAAAACCATATAGTTACGTATGTGTGTGTATTTTATTTTTAACTTTCTTGGCGTGATTTCAATTGAATTGCAGGCTACACTTTCAACAGCCTTGAGTTGATTAGGATGAATAATAGTTAAATAAGACTATTCCTAAAAATGCTCGGTTTCAAGTGCACTATAAAATGTCCAAGGGACAGGAAGAGGGAGAGGGGTGCAGTTTTCAAAAATATTGAAACGGCATTTATGAGTGTATTATTACACATAAATATGAAAACTTAAACGCATAAAAACCTATATGTAAAAGGGTTCATGCACACAAATGTACGTATATCATAATATTTAGGTATACAAGCATATAACTATGTGCCAATTTTATCCTCCAAGCTTTTAACAAAAATCATGTAATTTGAGTATATCGATCTTCAAATCGTTAGATTTCTTATCCTCTAGCCATATTTTTCCTATATATAGTGTATTGAAGCTTCTAAGATGAATAACACAAACATATTTTGAATGATATTTTTGTTATATTCTAAATGACGGACTATGGTATTTATTCCATATCTTCAATAAAACATGCATGATTAGCTATTCTTTGCGAGGATGCTTGACCGAAGTTGGTGAGAGCGAGATTTGAGCCCATGTCACCAATATCAGCACTTAGTGACCTTATCAACCAAACCAATTGGCACCCTAGATAGGATAAAACATTTAACTAGTAGCTAATTAAGTTTTGCGGATAGCCTTGTTGGCGACGGTGCAATTCAGGTCTACTATGGGCTCCTTAAAGACTAGCAAGAAGGCGGCTGCATGTAGAACAGACATGCATTTATTTCTTTCTATCTTCCCTATCCAAAACATGTTTCCCCATTGAAAGAATTAACATCACTTAAGTACGGTCTTCGCTCTTTCCTTTTATTCTAGCTTTTGAGTCCTTCGGGTATTCCATGGATCTAAATCCCTCTCCTTGACAAGATAAACATGCATTTATTTGGTTCTACCATCCTGTGCCATAAAATGTTCTAATTTGGAGGAATCAGTGTTAGTTGTGCTCGAATATGGAAATATCCATGGAAGCGCTTTCCTTTTATTCCATCTTGTAACTCTTAAGTGATCATTCAGCGGATCTAACCCGCGCCCCCTGGGAATATGGACATGCATTTATTTGTTTCTATTTTCCTTTATCTCAACCTGATGAGATAGTGGAAGGCATCGTGGAAGAAGCCTAGACGTGGTTTTTTTATTTTTTTTGAACTAGGAAGAGCAACGACTCCACCTATCTTCATTAAAAATCTGAAGCTCCAAGAAGTTGGAGAGGGGCTAACCTTATTACAAAATGGTAATCACATCACCAGGTTGATGGAACGGGCGATTAATTAAAACTGGGCAGCTGCCTAGAAGTACAGAGTGGCTCCTATAGCTGAGATCGTTATGGATGGCTTTTAATTAATTTGAAGAACTACTTGGCCTCTGCCTCCATGTTCGAAAAGATTATGTTGTTCGTTTCCATCCAGATCGACCAAGATATGGCTAAGACTAGTGAATCTCATGTAGTGCCAAAGGTTGATAACTTTCTGTTGAATCTCCATTCCTTGCATAATGTCCTAAGCGATAAACCTCTTCACCAGCATATTCTCAAAGCACTTGCAAAGGTTGTCAAGCGCCTACGAACATGCTCTTATAAATAAGATGATTTAGGGTTTTAAAGCTTGTTTTACAAGTAGGACAATGGAACATGGCACATCATCCCTTTATTAGAACTTCACCAGTATTGAGCATCTTGTTATAGCCGACCAATTGAAGATCTTAATCATTTCGAGGGCTATGGCTTTCTACATGGGTGCTGAATATCACACCACCTCGATTTAGAAAATTATGAAAGCATAGAAAATACTTTCTATACTGCGAGCGGTGTAGCTCTGCAGACACCGCCTGCGGTGATTGGCTCTCGCATGGGTCCGAAGTGAAATTTTTTCTTTTTTCGAGCATCGCGCTCTGGTCCCGCATGAGAGAAGATCACTGTGGACGGTGTCCGTGAAGCTACACCGCCTGCGGTGTAGAAAGAATTTTCCATGGAAGCATATGACTGATTAAACTTTGCTTCTTCTTCCATGCAGGTCTACCTTTGTTATCTAAGGGCACCATATTGCTAAATGGTGTGGGGGATTCCTTAAAAAAGAGTCCTAGAGGAATCACCTCTTGGTCTATTTCAAAAAGGTGATGCTTTCCTCTTATTGAAAACCTAAGAGGAATTGTTCTAATCTTTGGTGTGATGTATTTGACTCCTTTCCACCGTTATGGAAGGGAATAAATTGTACCATGCGTGATGGCCTAAATATTCTATTTTTGAAAGAAAAGTAATCTCCCCCCTCTTATAAATATTTTCGCAAACATTCATTGCAAAAATTTAAGATCTCATCCGAAAAAGCTAATTGAAAGATATTATTTATATTTTTTGATCTTATATAAGTACCTAGGATCTATCCATTACATAGCTGATGTGGGTCTAAATATGTGCAGGTTTATGTTTACTCTCATATTAGCTGTTCACCGTGAAGATCTTGGATACTTATAAAAGATTAGAAAATCCAAATAATACCTTTTGATTTGTCTTTTTAGATGGGGCTCGGGATCATTATAAATAATATTAAAGCCAACCCAACCTATAGCTTATACGAACTAGGGAATGCTACAGCATGGGTTCATTGGGACTAACGATAGGCCGATTATGGTATTTAAGAATGGATTTGCATTAATTTGGATCCTTAGCCTAGTGAGGTATTAAGATTTAAATGAGGTAGCATGTAAGGATCTATGCAGGTATGTATTTAGTCTCACATTAGTCATTTGTCATAAAGATCTTAGGTACTTATATAGGAATAAGGAATCCAAATAATACCATTTGACTAGTCTTTTTTTTGGATAAGGTTTCGAATTATAACAAATGGTATTAGAACTAAATGAGCTCATAACCTATATGGATTAAGGGATACTGCAACATAGGTTTATTAGGACTGACCACAAGCTAATCATGTATTTATGAATGCGCTTGTATGAATTTAGACCTTTAGCTTGGTAAGGATCCCCAGACTTAAATTTGGGGAATATGTGATGATTCATGCAGACATATATATATTTAGTCTAATATCGCTTATTCACCAAGAAAACCTTGGGTACTTATATAGAGCTAAAGAACTCAAATAATATCTTCTGGATAGATCTTTTGGGTGAGATCCTTCGTCATTACAAAACACACATCCACATGGTTTTCATATACTCTTCCTATATTAATCCTAGCATTACTAGACTAAGAGTCCAAATTTATTCACAAGCATCACAAATTTAATCATAAATACCATGATCAATCTATTGTCAGCTCAGGTGGATCCATGTTGAAGTGTCCTCTAATCTATATAGGTTATGAGTCAAGTCGGCTTTAATATCATTGGCAACAGCATGGGACCTCATCCAAAATGACTAGCCAAAAAATTTTATTTGGATTCTTTGGTCTTATAGGAGTATCCAGGATCTATCCATTATATAGTTGATGTGGGACTAAACGCATGCTTGCATAGTCTCCACATTTATCTTTCTCATTGTTGCACTACAGAAATATAGCTAGTTTTTACAATTCTAGTTCGTTGACTTGGAATCTGAAATGTTATTCTAGCATGCCACTTAAGGCAGAGGAAAAACTTTGTTAGCCTTAATGATCCAGACAAGTTGGTTTTCAAGTTGGATGAATTTGGTAACTTTTCTGTTGCCTCCTTATACTAGTTCCTTAATACATGAAGTGACAAATGGGCTCTTGCAAAATTGGTTTGGAAAGTCAAGGTGTTGTGTCTTAAAATTAACCACAAGCGCATGGTGTGCAAAGTAGCATGTCTAACGAGTACGGATCGATCCCATGAAGAATTGTATTTGAATTGCATTCAAATCCTTGCTCAGACGAGTTTTAATAAAGAGAAGAAAAGATTGTTTGTTCCTTACTACTAAATAGTAAATTAATTATAGATAATAATAATCTAAAAATCTAGAGTTTTTGAATCCACTAGATCAATAACTTAGAGAGCCTTTCTATGATTTTTCTTTAATCAAAGTGTAATGCATGGACAAGCATTCATCCTAATTAAGGAACTCTTCTTTCAACTGCTTTTCTTATGTTACCTAAGTATGGACTATGAAGGAGCTCTGACCCAACAATCATCTATCAAAGTTTTTCATAAGAAATAAGAAAAAAAAATTTAAAAGATTATAGATCTTCTACCTATTATCCTTCTTGTACTGAATCAAGTATGAACTATAAAGGGATTGAAATCTAATGATAGTCCATCAAGTCTCTTGGCAAGAAGCTTGAAGGAAGAAAAACTCTACAAAATTAAAAGCCAAGAAGAAATCCTAAGAAAGAGCTTTTAATCATGGTTTAGCTTCATCGCAAATCTCAGAGAATTGCTTAGCTGGACATGATTTGAAGAAAAGCTATAAATTCAAAAAGAAATATTATACTAATTACTAAAATTTAAAGTTATAGAAAAAAATATAGAAATTAAATAAGCAAAAAAAGAATAAGAAAATTAAACTATCCGATATGCTGAAATTAAACTACAAAAATTAAATTACATAAGCGATGATTAAAAGAAAATTAAAATAAAATTTTATTATTTGAATAAAAAATTGATATAAAACTAACTTCTAAATTATTAAAAGGGCTTGGAGTTAAAATAAAAAAATAAAAAAAAAATAGAACCTCCTCTAGCCGACGTTTTCATGGCTAACTCTCCTTCTCATGTGTTAGAAGGTTGGAAGAAAGTGAAAATAAGATGGATAAAAAAAATTATAGGTAGGTACTCCCATCTGTCACATAAGTTCCTATAAGAGTTATGGTGTAGTGAGAGATATATCTTAGTAGAGGCATTGGATTTTATTTATAGGTGGAGGTGGAAGGAAGATTTTTTATTTTTTTCAAGTGGGACTAATTAAAAGGAGAGGTAATAAGAAAGGGGCCATTGGATTAGAAAGTTTGCTTCTCATTTATTGATCTTTAAGTCGCATTCATACTTGAATCCATGTAAAAGATTATCTTTTAATCTAGGCCCTTGATCTTTAAGTCGTGTTCACACTTGGATGGGAGTTGGTTGCCTGATCTCTTGAATCTAAGCCAATTTGAGTCTAATTTGAATTGTTTGAGCCCAAACTCTTAATTTTCTATAAAATAAATTAGAGAGTATCAAATTCTTAATAAATAAAAAATAATTAAATTAAATTTATGCCTCTAGCAATTTAATTTAAGTGTTTATCATACTTCCAACTTGAACTTTATTCATTCTTGAGTAAAAGAAATAATGATATACAATACCGACTTTCTTCGACATGAGTATTTATTTAATAATTTTAGAAGTAAAAGATATCCATCTAGAAAATTATCAAGCATGTCATTGGGATATTAAGACTATCCAATAGAATGATTGAGTAAAGAACATAAAATTTTTCAATGCTTTTTCTTGATCCACTCCTACCTTTATCCTTGGATAATCTAACTTTAAGATGGGCATCTATTCTTTTATTTATTATTATTATTTTTTTATAAAATATACTCTGTGCAATGTCTTAACCACTTAAGCTTTCTATTTAATCTTTGCAGCAAGTGTTAGGCCAAAAACTTCCAAACTAGTTGATTTTAGGACATTATGTATAAAATACCCATCAGACTTACTGACTTAAGTTAAATAGGCTACGGTTGAGACTTGACTGTATAATTTTTTTTTAAATATTGTTCACTTTTTGATGCAAATATCATTACTTACTTAGGCAATGAGATTCGATTACTCGATGAAAAATTAATATTTTTTTTTGAAGAAACTATATATATCAACATATCCCACTTATATCCATAAAAGGTCGATCCTCTTTAGACATTAATAGAGAAGGCTAGAAATGCTCAAAATTAATTTTTATTCTAAACTCAATCTTCTATTAAATTTTATCAATATGTAGTCCCTCGATACTCTATAAGTTATCTAAAGTATGCATCAAATACTGCTAAAATGTCTAATGTTACTCAAGTCTGAAGCATAGTCAGGTATATGAATATCAATAAATTTATAAGTATAAAGGTTTAAAATAAAGTTTAAAGTTTATCCCTCACCCCCCAACTTATTCTACATTATCCTTAATGGGATAAGGAAAATAAAATATGTAATAGATAAAAAGAAAAGAATACATGTGATTTGATATGTCCTTGGTTCAGTAGGTGTCTTCAGATGTTCTTGAGGATGCAATTTTAGCTTTCCCCCAACTTATTCGATATTGACTTTACTGAAGTAAGACCTAAATAAACTAAAAAAAATTAAAATGTAAGGATCTAGATTGCCTCCCAGGAGCACTAAGTTTATAGTCTTTAACCAGACTAAACTCTAATCTTAACCCAGGTCATATACAGGGTTGAAAAATTTACCTGGTTTTTCACCACTAATTCTAGAGAGTTAGCCTTCTTCCACATAACTAGTTTTATCATAAATCTCTCTTGGTAGACTTAACATCTCCTAGATTAGACCTAGGTCTAATTTAATAGTTATAGGTAGAGTTTTTAATGGACCTAGATATTCATACTTTAGGTGTTCATGGAATATCTTCAAATCTAGTGATGGTATTTCCTCAATAACTAGTTTGATTGGTGATTCTAGTTCTGGTCGATTCTTGTGATTAATAATTATCCAGATTTTATTTCAAATTCTTGGTTCAATCCAAAATTAATTTTGATGTCCTCATGGTTTAGATCATTGGGTTCGTAGACATCTTCTTAGATCAAGTTTTCTTCATTGGGTTGGTCCAATTCTTATCTTAGGTTAAAAATATTTAGTTCAATGGTCATATTCCTAAACGAGATCTTCATGAGTCCATTTCGGTAATTGATAGTGGCATTGGCAGTTGCTAGAAATGGTCTTCTTAAAACAATCGGGATACGATCCTTTGGGTTTGGAATGGGTTCAATCTTTAAAATAACAAAATCTATGGGAAAGATAAAATTATCAACCTTAATTAACACATCCACTCCTTTAAGGATCCTAGAAGATTGATCTGCTAGTTGTAAGGTAATCCCTGTAGGTCTCAGTTCTCCCAACCCTAATTGCTTATATAGAGTATGACAGAATGTTTACATTGGCCCTTAAGTCTAATAAAATCTTGTTAATATTGATCTCTTTGATAGTGATAGTGCATAAAATTATAGGAGATCCTGGATCTTTGTACTTAATCGGCACTTGACTTAATAAATAAGAACTCACACTTACTGCTAGGAACGCTTTCTTGGATAAATTAGTTATCATTTTCTTTATGCATAGGTCCTTTAGAATTTTAGCATAGATCAAAACTTGCTGGATCATTTCTAGTAGAAAAATATTTACTTAAACTTTTTTAAATATCTCTAATATTTTATTCAAGTATTCTGATTGTTTATTGGACCTTAGTCGATTCGAAAAAGGAGTTATAAGCTTGGTGGGTTCCGTGAGTGGGTTTGATGAATCATCGAGTGCTGATGACTCAAGCTCCTCAGACTGATTCTGATGGATGAGTTGTTCAGAAGATGGCTTAGATGATGAGTCTTCTTAACTCTCAGGCATACCCACCTTATTGTCTACTTATTTTTCTAATCTTATGATGTAAATTGCATTCACTTGGTTGACTTGATTTTCATGTTGAGGTCATGGACCATTCTGGGCTCTCCGATTGCGTTCAGGTTGGCTAGGCATCCTACCTCTCTCTCTCTATGATGGTAGAGGCTAGCTGACCTATTTACATTTTCAATTAGATGATGGCTTGAGTATTGGCATTTAAAAGTTGACCTGTGGTATGCATAAAGTTATTCAGGATGGCATTGGTATTAGTAGTTGATTTTGCCAGAACTTCTAGACTCTTTTGTAGTGCACTAAGCCTTTTTTCATCATTGTTAAATCTTGGTTCATTGTTTAGTATTGGGTTGGGCCTTAGGTTAGACTGGTTAAAGCTAGGACTGCCTAAGTTTGAGCCTTATGACCATGAAAAGTTTGGATGATTCCTCCATCCTAAGTTATATGTGGGTGCATAGGAATTATTCATGAATTTTTGGTATGCAGCATTCACCTATGCACATGTGGTTCCAGTTGGGTTCATTAGGAGAGGACATTCTTCAAGGACATGGTCTCGTGCATTACACCCATTGTATATGGATGCAGATACATAGTTTATACTGGCTGATTTCTATAGTTCTAAGGCCTCCAACCTACGTGTTAGGATTGCAATTTTAGCCTCTACAGCTAGAAAAGTTTGTACTTGATGCATTCCACCTCTTGAGGGTGTTGATCTTTCTGATTTTCTAGTTGTTTTTCATTGTAAACTCTTCTCAGCTAGGTCTTTTAAAAATTGCCAGGTCTCATTAAATTCTTTATACATAAATTGACCTTGGCACATGGACTCTAGCATGGTTCTGAAATTTGAATCTAGTCCCTCATAAACTATTTCGCATAGCCTCCAGCTCTGTATTCCATAGTGTGGGCGTTGGATTAAGAGGTTCTTAAAATGATCGAAATACTTTCAGCATGATTCATCAGCTAGTTAGTAAAATTGGTTTATTTCATTTCTAATTCTAGCTATCTTATGATGGGGGAAGAATTTTTTTAAGAACACTTGTACAAAACCCTTCCAAGTCGTGATAGATTGATTTGACAGGCTGTAAAACCATTTTTTGGCATTATCCTTAAAGATTTGGGGCTAATTGATTTCTTCCATTTTAGCAATTTTATGGCTTGATACAATAATCGAATCAATTCTAACTAGTCGACCCGATATTCTTCTCTATGAGGAAAGTGGAGAATTCATTTTATTTTTTATTTTTTTATTTTATTTTTTGAATAAAAGGTCAGAATTAAATGTAGTTTTTTCAAAAAAAAATTAAAGAAGAGAGAAGAGGAAGATAGATAAGAAAAGAGTTCTAAAAATGGATTCTAAGGAGTCCTAAATCTAAAGATGAAAAAGAAGAGTGAGAAGAATTAGTTAAGATTCTTTTTTTTGATTTTTCAAATACTTTTCAAGCAAATATCTATTCTAGGTTACCCTAATTCTAGATAGCTCCTAACTGCCAAGATTGCTTTGGAGCCCTCCAAGTCAGAAACTAACTAGCCAACTAGCCAGGTAAGAGTAAGATCAATAGGAGTCCCTCTATTGCTTTGCTTAGATACCAATTAGATTGGCCAGATAAGCGAATGGAACTAATTAAAGAACCACCTTTCTTTAGGCTTTGTTCTTAAATCTCTTCCCTAGACACCAGTTAACTAGCCAATCCTGATCAGATCCAACTCTTTCGGGTGCCTTGTCCTAATGAGCTCGGATGTTCCTAGGGTTGATGTCTAATTAATTTTATTTAAGGATTAAGATGAATGCAAATGAGGAAACTTGCTTGTAGGCTAAGAAAGGATGATGAAATTTTTACCTTATCTTGTTTAGGTTTTTACCTTAAAATAGTTTAGATATGCTTATATACAATCAATAAGAACAAACAAGTTTTAATAAAATACTAATAATAAACTAAGATCAAATTAGTATGCTAAAGAAAAAGAAAAGATTAGATTATCTACCTAATTTCTTGCACTCACCAATTTTCTATAAAGCAAGATAAGAAAGTTAAGAAAAAAAGTCAAACTAAAACTAAATTAAATGCATGAAGAATAAAAATTTAGAATACAATTTAAAATACATCAATTCTATGGCAATGATGCCAAAAATTTATTGTGTCTTAAAATTAACCGCAAGCGCATAGTATACAAAGTAGCATGTCCAGCGAGTATGGGTCGATCCTATGAGAAATTATGTTTGAATTGCATTCAAATCCTTACTTAGGTGAGCTTTAATTAAAAGGAGGGAAGATTATTTACTCCTTACTACTAAATAATAAATTAATTGTAGATAGTAATAATCTAAAGATCTAGAGCTTTTGAATCTACTAGACCAATGACTTAGAGAGCCTTTCTATGATTTCTCTTATGATATCCTTTGGTCAAGGTGTAATGCATGGACAAGCATTCATCTTAATTAAGAAATTTATCTTTCAATTGCTTCTCTTGTATTACCTAAGTATGAACTATAAAGGAGCTTTAACCCAACAATAATCCATCAAAGTTTTTCATAAGAAATAAGAAAAAAAGATTTAAAAAGATTATAGATCTTCTACCTATTATCCTTCTTGCACCAAATCAAGTATGAACTATAAAGGGATTGAAACCCAATGATAGTCCATCAAGTCTCTTGACAAGAAGCTTGAAGAAAGAAGAACTCTAAAAAATTAAAAGCTAAGGAGAAATCCTAAGAAAGATCTTCTAATCATGGTTTAGCTTAATCGCAAATCCTAGAGGATTGCTTAGCTAGATATGATTTGAAGAAAAGCTATAAATTCAAAAAAAAATATTATACTAATTACTAAAATTTAAAGTTATAGAAAAAAAATATAGAAATTAAATAAGCAGCAAAAGAATAAGAAAATTAAACTATCCTATATGCTAAAATTAAACTACAAAAATTAAATTGCATAAGCGATGATTAAAAAAATTAAAATAAAATTTTATTGCTGGAATAAAAAGTTGATACAAAACTAACTCCTAAGCCATTAACAGGGCTTAGAGTTGAAATAAAAAAAAAAAAATAGAACCTCCTCTAGCCGACCTTTTTTTGGCTAACTTTTCTTCTTATGTATTGGAAGAGTGGAAGAAAGTGAAAACAAGGTGGACAAAAAAAAATTATAGGTAGGTGTTTCTGTCTATCACATGGGCTCCTACAAAAGTTATGGTATGGCGAGATATATATCTTGGTAGAGGCATTGGATTTTATTTATAGGTGTAGATGGGAGGAAGATTTTTTATTTTTTCATGTGGGGCTAATTAAAAGGAAAGGCAATAAGAAAGGGCCATTAGATTAGGGAGCTTGCTTCTCATTCATTAATCTTTAAGTCACATTCACACTTGAATCTATGTAAAAGGTTATCTTTTAATCTAGATCCTTGATCTTTAAGTCATGCTCACACTTGAATGAGAGTTGGTTGCCTGGTTCACTTTAATCTGAGGTAATTTGAGTTCAATTTGAATTGTTTAAGCCCAAACTCTTACTTATCTATAAAGTAGATTAGAGAGCATCAAATTCCTAATAAATAAGGAGTAATTAAATTAAATTTGTGCCTCTAGCAACTTAATTTAAGTGTTTATCAAAACAAGAGATATTCTACAAGAAAAGCTTGGTACAAAATTGGGTACTTGCACCTTATGTGATTGCCCTACCAAATCAGTGGATCCCATTTCCGCTTCTTCTCCCTTTTTTTTGGGAAATGTGATAATCAAAATTTTTCACACAAATCTCAAAGCAATCAATAAAAAAAGAGAGGGGAAGCCTGAGATAAATGAGAGTCTTCTTCCTCCCGTGATCAATTAAAACTAGGACTCCTAGGGCTTTCCAAATCTTAGGAGATTCTCTATAAAATCTTCCTCCCTTCCCTCTCTAAGGCCATCAAGCAATAGAGACTTCCCCTCTCTCTTCCTTTTCTCTCTATTCTTCCATTGAAATCACGAACGCCTTCCTCATGTCCGTCTAAATACCTTGCTAGAGAAGCCACCGGAGTCCAAGATATGCCCTAGACCATCTTCATCTCTTTCTCCTCTTCCTTTTATATCCCTATGCACGACCGTTGACCATCGGATTCACCAGAAACTCATGAAGAAGCAAAACCCGTATTTTGCTCTATTTTAACCGACTCTTATTTTTCATTTTTTTGGCCACTGACACCACCACCCATGGTGCCACACCCCTGGAACGTGATCCCCACTTGCTTGCAACCTTTCCCAGATGTTTTGGCCACCAATGATCGACCATTAATCAAAAAAACAAAGAAAAAAGGGGTGGTCCCCTATTTTTCAAATTTTTTATTTTTTTAATGGCTGACCACCTGCCGTTGACCGTCCTTTACATCGCCGCCATCGACCACCCACTGTCGGACCTCCGACTGTGCTGCTGCACCTTGTCGGAGCACCAGCCCCTCCCTCCCCTATTCGGCTAAGAGAGAAAAGAAGAAAAGAAAAGAAAGAACATAAGAAAAGAAAAGAAAAAGAAAGAGAGAGAAAAATAATTTTCTCTCACCTCTCTCTCACTCTCTCTCTAGGATCTTTCTACACTTCTTTCTCTCTCTATCTAATTCATGAACCCTAGGTTGAACCTATAACGAAATCATGATGACTAAAGATTGCTCTAAAATTCATGCAGAAGGTTGGATCCTAGTCTGACTTTTGCTAGAAATTCATAGCTTTTTGATCATGAATCATCCCTACTGAATTACCCTGATATGATCCTTGATGATCCTCTTTTATCGGATATAAAGATTCTCTCTCTACTTTCTCTCTCTTGATCAACTTGCTCTCTCTAAAAAAGATCTATGAATTCTGTACCAAGTCATGTCTTCATTTTCTAGGAACCCATATTGACTCCAATAAGATAATTTGAAGTCGCTTTGAAATCCATGCCATATGTCAACCCTACTTTGGCCATGTCTAGTATCTTAAGAATCCATCATTGATGAATTCTTTTGATCGATCTTGATTTTGATCTAGTTATGCTTCATGATTTCTTGATCAAGTTACTTAAATCTAGCCCTCGACTAGAAGACCCTAAATTCTCTAGTATGCGGATGGTTTGCCACATCCTATCAATAGTTCTCTTTTTTTATGATTTAATCTTATTGAATTCATAAGATAGAAAATTGATCATATTTTTGATATTTTAAATAGGATCATCAGTAAAGTCTAAGGATCTAGGATAAATAAGGTAAGTAGAATCTTACGTTCCTTACTTATTTTTAAATTACCATGCCTTTTCATGCATATGAATTGTTGTTATAAATTCATATTTTTCATAAAATAAGGATCAGCATATGATGTATGAAAATCATATTTTATTATGATCATTGCTTTCATGAATATGTTTTATGAAGATGATATGTTTTATGATGCATGAATCTTAATATTTTTCCATCTAAATATATGTATGTTTTTAAGAAAAAGATATAAAGATTTTAAAAAGCTTTCAGATAGCTATGAATGAATTTCTTTTGAAAAAGTCGATACCTTGGAGCTAGCATCCACAAGAAATATGGTCCTGCCAATGGGTTTCAAGTTGGCATAAGAAACAAGAATCCTGTCGATTAAGAAACATGGCCCTATCATAGATACAATAGTGACCTTTGCACAAATATCTATGAGCAATATTTTGAAACATGGCATGAACAAATGATTAAGAATGATTTACAAATCGTGTTTATGAAATTTTATGATTTATGTATACATGATTGATTAATGACTTATTTTATATTATACTCTATGGAATATTTTATTTGTAATATCTACTATTTTTTAAATATTGCACTAGCATGAAAAAACTTATGCTTGATCCAGTAAGAAAGTGTAGGTTTTACTTACTAAGCTAGTGTAGCTCATACTCTTTTTATTTATTTATTTTTTATAGAGGAATAGGATTAAGAATAATGAAGGATTCAGGCTTGGAGGTCTGGATAGCAAGCTTAGAGATTTTTATGGATGAATTTAGTTTATCAAATGATTATGGATTTATAGTTAATTATTTTATAAATCTTGAGATATGGGTTTGGTATTTGATTATGAATTTAGATGCTTTGGACCAATCTTGATTTAATTATTTAAGAAATGATGAAATTAAATCTTTATTTATATTTTAATTATGAAAAAATTTAATCAATTATGATCGATAGACTTCATATTATCGAGGGTGGTATCCTTCAGTAATATGACCGTGTTATGTTCTGGATTTGGGGCATGACATTTTATGGTATCAGAGCAATAGATTTGATAATGGGTAAAACTTAAAGTTTGGTAATAGATTTGATCATGATAAAACTTAAGCTTAGGATTGTGATTCATAGAGTTGGGCAGATAAAGGATTCAAAGATTGAATTTTGGGTTAGGTATTGTGATGGAATTTATGTCTTGGATATCAATAAATAAAGTGACCTAAGTTTAATAGATGTTGACTTTTGTATATGGAATGTTATACTGATAGGTTATGTTATGTTATGAGTACTTGTCCATTATTATTTAGATGATTTTAAAAATTCTAAACTCGATATGGATGAAGATCTTGATGACTTTTTCGATGCTAAATATCTGATTATTACAATTTTGGAAAAGTTGTTTAAGATGTGGCCTAAGAAAGAATTACATCATACATAGAGAAATACTTTTTAAACTTATAAAAGGATCATTTATAAAACTCACATATAAATGAAAAATATATTTGGTTCTATTGATGGATTGGATTTTATTATGAGAGCATGATATATGTATTGATGAAATCTTTAATAATTTGTATTATGACATATAGATTGGATTATTTTATCTTTCTTGTGTTTG
Organism: Cocos nucifera; assembly: GCA_006176705.1. Taxonomy (NCBI): domain Eukaryota; kingdom Viridiplantae; phylum Streptophyta; class Magnoliopsida; order Arecales; family Arecaceae; genus Cocos; species Cocos nucifera. Next base: position 47,385 of record QRFJ01006886.1, read on the forward strand.
TTGGAGATAATGAGGTGCATTAATTATTTCAAGTTAAAGTTTAGACTTTTGATCCAATATAAGGTATCTTACTATCATTAAATTTTTAAATACTTAAATAAGTTTTAACAAGTAACAAGCAAGATTTCATGTTGATTTATTGATGGATGCTAAAGGTTGCAATGAAGGAAGCTTTAAGAGAAATAACTGAGTTGATTTTATTCACAAGAATGTTGACTTGAGATCATTTAGTTTATTGGAGTTAGAGTTAATCTTTTTATAAAGAAATGTAAACTATAGCTATCTAATTGATTGTCTGATGAATCTAAGGTTAACTTACTTCAATTAGTTTTAGACTTATGAGATTTTAGATGAGTCATGGAGTTTATGCAAGAATTTCAAATATGAAAGTAGATTAAAATTTAATTTTGATGAGATATGCTTGAAACATAGTAAGGGATAGAAAAATTTAAAGATTTTGTTTGTAATCTATCAAAAATTTGAAAGATTAGATCTTTCGAGATTATGATGTACACTTATCAAATTCATCTGATAACTCAAGAGAATTTAGTAAATTTAGATCCGAATACTTAGTGAAATTATGATGGTCTGAATTGATTAGAAATATTAATTCTTTGATTCACAAGATATTATGATGAAAAATAATAATTTCTAAGTAAGGAAGGACTTTATTTATAATGAACAAACAATGCTATTGATTCTTGACCTAAGCTAGATGTCTCAAGTTCATTATTAATGGATTGATGGCTCTTCGGTTAGACTCGAACTTAGAATGCTTTAATATAGATTTTATTTTTTTCAAGATTCAACATTGTTATTCCATATGGTTGTAAGGGCTTGAGATTTTCCTAGGATTAAAAGTTTAGTCATTAAATCATGGGAGGATTTTAAAAGAGAGAGAGGAGAATAATACATCATGGAGAGCGTTCGATGCTCAAGTCACCTTCTGAACCATTTAGAGTACATTGAGATAAACATGATTTGTATATCGAGTTAACCAAAGAGCAATATACTTCATGGGCAAAAAATTATATATTTTAATCTAAGGTGGAGATATTAGTGTTCATTTGAAAAAGAGATTGAGATAATTAATTAGATATGTATTGTTGATGAAAGAAACTGGTTTTAAAATGCCATAAAAATTTTGTTTAATACAAAAATTTTATAAAGTAAGTATTTTGAGAAGGAGATTTACTAATAGTTTAAGAATGACATGAAGAATTAAGCACTTTCAAAGTTTAAGCCCAAAAATATGATAAGTTTTGAGGACGAAACTTATTTTAAGAAGGATAAAATAAGATAACCAAATTTTTTAGCACAAATCTCAAAGTAATCGAGAAAAAAAAAGAGGGAAAGCTTGAGATGAACAAGAATCTTCTTCCTCCCGTGATCGATTAAAACTAGGACTTCTAGGGCTTTCCAAACCCTAGGAGATTCTCTATAAAATCTTCCTTCCTTCCCTCTCTAAGGCCATCAAGCAATAGGAACTTCCTCTCTCTCTCTTCCTTTTCTCTCTATTCTTCCATTGAAACCACGAATGCCTTCCTCATGTCTGCCTAAATACCTTGTCGGAGAAGCCATCGGAGTCTAAGGTATGCCCTGGACCATCTTCATCTCTTTCTCCTCTTCCTTCTATATCCCTATGTACAGCCGCCAGCTGTCGGATTCACTGAAAACCCACGAAGAAACAAAATTAATCCCTATTTTGCTCTATTTTAATCGATCCTTATTGCTCATTTTTCCAGCCACTGACACCACCACCTGCGGTGCCACATCCTTGGGTCGTGATCCCCACTTGCTAGCAACCTTTCCCAGATGTTTTGGCTGTCGATGATCGGCCATTGATCGAAAAAATAAAGGAAAAAGGGGTGGTCCCCTATTTTTTGAATTTTTTTATTTTTTTAATGGTCGACCACCTACCGTCGACTGTCTTTTGCATCGCCGTCGTCGACCACCCACTATCGGATCTCCGGCTGTGCTGCTGCACCTTACTGGAGCACCAGCCCCTCCCTCCCCTATTCGGCTAAGAGAGAAAAGAAGAAAAGAAAAGAAAGAAGAAAAAAAAATAAAGAGAGAAAAAATTAATTTTCTCTCACCTCTCTCTCCTTCTCTTTTAAGATCTTTCTATTCTTCTTTCTCTCTCTATTTGATTCATGAACCCTAGGTTGAATCTAAAATGAAATCATGATGATCGAAGACTGCTTTAAAATCCATGCAGAAGGTTGGATCCTAATCCAACTTTTGCTAGAAATTTATAGCTTTTTGATCATGAACGATTCCTACTGAATTATCCTGATATGATCTCTGATGATCCTCTTTTATCGGATATAAAGATTTTATCTCCATTTTTTTCTACTTTCTCTCTCTTGATCAACTTTCTCTCTCTAAAAAGATCTATGAATTCTATACCGAGTTATGTCTTCATTTTCTAGGGACCTATGTTGACTCCAATAAGATGATTTGAAGTCGCTTTGAAATTCATGCCATATGTTAATCCCACTTCGATCATGTCTAGTATCTTAAGAATCTATCATTGATGAATCCTGTTGATCGATCTTGATTTTGATATGATTATGCTTCACGATTTCTTGATCAAGTTACTTAGATTTGGCTCTCGAATAGAAGATCCTGAATTCTCTGGTATGCGAACGGTTCGCCACATCTAATTAATAGTTCTCTTTCCTTATAATTTAATCTTATTGAATTCATCAGATAGAAAATTGATCATATTTTTGATATTTTAAATAGGATCACCTATAAAGTCTAAGGAACTAGGACGAATAAGGTAAGTGAAATCTTACGTTTCTTACTTATTTTCAAATTACCATGCCTTTTCATGCATATGAATTATTGTTATAAGTTCATATTTTTCATAAAATAAGGATCAGCATATGATGTATGAAAATTATATTTTATTATGATCATTGCTTTTATAAATATATTTTATGAAGATGACATATTTTATGATGCATGAATCTTAATGTTTTTTCATCTAAATATATGTATATTTTTAAGAAAAAGATATAAGGATTTCAAAAAACTCTTAGATAGCTATGAATGAATCTCTTTTGGAAAAGTCGACACCCCAAAGTTAGCATCCATAAGAAACATGGCCCCTGCCAACGGGTTCCAAGTTGGCACAAGAAACATAAATCCTGTCGATTAAAAAATATGGCTCTATCATGAGTATAATAGTGACCTTAGCATAAATATCTATGAGCAATATTTTGAAACATGGCATAAACAAATGATCAAGAATGATTTACAAACCATATTTATGAAATTTTATGATTTATGCATACATGATTAATTTATGACTTGTTTTATATTATACTCTATGAAATATTTTATTTACAATATCTACTATTTTAAAAATATTGCATTATCATAGAAAAACTTATGCTTGATCCGGTAAGAAAACATAGATTTTACTTACTGAATTAGTGTAGCTCATATTTTTTTTATTTTTTATTTTTAATGAAAAAATAAGATTAAGAACGATGAAGGATTCAGGCTTAGAGGTCTGCATAGCAAGCTTAGAGATTTTTATGGATGAATTTAGTTTATCAAATGATTATGGATTTATAGTCAATTATTTTATGAATCTTGAGATATGGATTTGGTATTTGATTATGGATTTAGATGCTCTGCATCAATCTTGATTTAATTATTTAAGAAATGATGGAATTAAATTTTTATCTATATTTTAATTATGAAGAAATTTAACCGATAGGCTTCATATTATTAAGGATGGTATCTTTTGATAATTTGGCCATGTTATATCCCGGATTTGGGCCGTGACAATAAACACTGCTCCTCTCCTTCTTTTTTTTGTTTTTTGGAAAACACTTCTCTGTTTCTCCTCCTTTCATTTCTCATAGTTAAGGAATTCCTTCCCCCTCTTGGGAATCTGTTGGAACCTTGCTCAAAGTGGAGACTTTATGACTTTCCTAAAGATCTACAACCAGCTATCTTTATATTAATTGTGACCATTGTTTGGAGTTGTTGGAAGGAGAAGAATTCAGAAATTTTTCTTTGCAAAAGCCCGTCAACTAATTCTGCTGCTCTATTTCAACCTCTTTCTTGTCTATTTTCTATTTTTTTTGTATACAATTTATTTTAGAGCATTTATAGATGATTGGGGTGAAAATCCAGACTAGTACAACCAACAAAAGTATAAGATTATAGGTTGCGGTAGGCTTAAATTCATAAATACTCAGGAGTAGTTTTAAAATAGATTTTTTTTTTCCATACATGATTCGGAACAGCCCACTCTAAATTTTATAGGTAATTATAGGCTTACCTAGTTTAATTTTATAGGTTTTATTGGCTCAACCTATGAATCCCATAAGATTTTGGGTCCAATCATTCAACAGGCCCTTAATAAATTCGGTGGCCTAGCCTCTTCTATCTCTAACAAAAAGAAAGAAAGAAAAACAGAAAAGAAGAAAAGCCATGTCTTAGTTCTGCCGGGTGTGAATCTTAGACTAGTTTAGAAAGGATCCAAATTTTTGCAGATTGATCTCCAAATTGAAGCATCATTCGTTCTCTTCTTTTTACTCTTGCTGAAGTTGCTCCGCAAATAATATGCAGCTTTGATTTGTTTCATCCATGGTTTATCTCCATCTTACAGGAGCCTCCAAGCCCATTTTGACAATAGAGTGCGATTTTAAGGCTGCTAAGTTTATTATATGCCCAAGCCGCCTTCTTTTCTACTTTTGCAAACAACCATCCAATTTACCAAGTCGGAGAAAGGAGAAGAATATGGTTTCTCACACCACAAGAAGCTTCCTCGATCCTATTAATTCTAACCAATAACCAAGAAGTTCCTTCTGAATTAACCAGTGTCTGTTTACTCCCCAGTGAAAACATCTGATTCTTCCAACCTGATAATCTCTGCAGTAATCTTTCTAATGGAGTTGCTAATCGATCTGCCTTTCTTAGTACATGGTGTTAGGGGGAGGCCAAGGTAGGTAATAGAGATAGTGGAGAAATTGCACCCGAACGTCGAAGCCAACCATCATCCTTTCTCCTCATCTTGTCTTGTCCAAAGTAAACGATGTTGCTCTTTGAGAAATTCACCATGAGCCCAGATCCATTGGAAAGCCTATTATAGACCAGTGATCTACAATTGCTCCGCCACATTAAACAAGACCATATTATCAGCATGCAGACTTAAAGCACTTTCATTTTTTTCAATTTGGATCCTAACTGTTGACGCAGAATCTGATCATCGTTGGAATCAGCTGGAGCAGAGGTGGACAAAGTCGCCGTTGGGATCTGCAAAATAAAGTTCTGACTGGAGCCGGTGGGGGGTGGCTCCGACAGGACCCTCCGACAATCAAGTCAGCTCTAGCCAACAAGAATAGAGTGCTCGGGAATGAGTTCCACGGAGCTTAGAGAAGGAGAAGAGAGCTTAGAGCTTAGAGATTAGCGTATCTGGAGGGTCCTTTTTATAGGCGGAGCTTGATGGTGACAGCTGTAGCCACGTGGTGGCGGGCCGCTCGAGGTTCGGCGGAGTCAGTCCCGGGGGAAGGCGCCGTCTGCAGTGCCGCCTGCAATGGGTTGATGGTGACAGCCATTGCCGCCTGGTAGCGGATCGCTGTCGCCTGTAGCGGACTGATGGTGATGGCTATAGCTATCTTGATACTGAGACGCTCGGGGCCGAATGAAGGGTTGAAGAGCTTTGACGTGTATCCATTTCGGAAGAGTTCGGGCTTCCGAAGGGAATATGGCTGGAGAGGGCCGCCCGGGAGGAACAATAGTTGAAGGAGCCCGAAAGGAGTTCGGCTTTCGTAGGGTTCATCTGAATGAGGGATCCAGGAATTCGGCTGAAGGAGGTGTCTGGGAGACCAGAGTTCGGCTGCTGAGGAGTTTGGCAGCCGAGGAGTTCGACCAAGGGATAGTCGCTGAGGAGTTCGGTCGAAGGGGGAGCTCGGAAGGAGTTTGGCTCAGGCCCGGTCATGAAGTGTCCGACTGGAGCTTGGAAGGAGTTTGGATCATGCCTGACCGTGGAGAGTTCGATTGGAGCTCAACCGCTGAGGACTTCGATCGAAGGGGGAGCTTGGAAGGAGTTCGGCTCAGGCCCGATCGTGGAGAGTTCGATTGAAGCTCGGAAGGAGTTCGGCTTAGGCTCGGCCATGGAGAGTCTAACTGGAGCTCGACCGCTGAGGAGTTCGGCCGAAGGGGGAGCTCAGAAGGAGTTCGGCTCAGGCTCGGCCATGGAGTGTCCGACTAGAGCTCGACCGTTGAGGAGCTCCTGTGGCTACCGGTTGCGTTAGGCTGAGTATCGAACTGGACTTCAGCAGAAGTTTATCTCCAATAATAGTCCCCCCACTTTCGAGTTCGAAACTCGAAGGAAGAGAGTGCAGAAAAGGCGACTGTTGAAGTCCTCTTCTGGGCCCCGTGCTGGTTCAGGTTGAAGCTCGGGGGAGGTCTCATCTCCTATAGCCGAGGTCGACTCGGGGGAGCCCTCATTTTCTGCAGCTGAGGTTAATACGGGTGCTTGGGAGAGATCTAATCTACAGCTGGGTTTGACACGGTCGCTCGGAAGAGATCTTATCTCTGACCGAGGTTGTCTCGGACGCTCTGGCCGAGGTGGTCTCTTGATTTTATCTCTGGTCGAGGTTGACTCGGTCGCTCGGAAGAGATCTCATCTCCTACAGTCGAGGTCGGCCCAGACTCTCAGAAAAGATCTTATCTCCTGCAGCCAAGGTTGCCTTTGATCTTATCTTTGGTCGAGGTTGTCGGCGTCGCTCGGAAGAGATCTGATCTCCGACCGAGGTTGCCTCGAGCGCTCTGGCCGAGGTCATCTCTGATCTTATCTCTGACCGAGGTTGTCGGTGTCACTCGGGAGAGATCTCATCTCCTGCAGCTGAGGTCAGCCTGGACCCTTAGGGGGCATCTTATCTCCTGCAGTCGAGGTTGCCTCGGGGGAGATCTTATTTTCTGCTGCTGAGCTTGCCTCGGGGGAGATCTTATCTCCTGCAGTCGAGGTTGATGCGGGCGCTCAGGAAGATCTTATCTCCTACAGTCGAGGTCGGCCCGGACCCTCAGGGGAGATCTTATCTCCTGCAGTCGAGGTTGCCTTGGGGGAGATCTTATCTCCTGCAGTCGAGGTTGATGCGGGCGCTCGGGAGAGATCTTATCTCCTACAGCTGAGTTTGCTTCGAGATCTCCGGAGGTCGCCCAACCCTCAGGGGGATCTTATCTCTTGTAGCCCGAGGTTGCCGAGGGAGATCTTATCTCCTGCAGCCGAGGTTGATGCGGACGCTCGGAAGAGATCTTATCTCCTACAGTTGAGGTCGGCTCGGACCATCAAGGAAGATCTTATCTTCTACAGCCGAGGTTGCCTCGGAGGAGATCTTATCTCCTTGAGGTCGAGCTTGCCTCGAGGGAGATCTTATCTCCTATAGTCGAGTTGATGCGGATGCTCGGGGGAGATCTTATCTCCTACAGCTGAGTTTGCTTCGGAGGAGATCTTATCTCCTGCAGCCGAAGTCGGCCCAAACCCTTAAGGGAGATCTTATCTCCTACAGTCGAGGTTGCCTCGGGGGAGATCTTATCTCCTATGGTCGAGCTTACCTCGGGGGAGATCTTATCTCCTACAGTCGAGGTTGATGCGGATGCTCGGGGGAGATCTTATCTTCTACAGTCGAGTTTGCTTCAGGGGAGATCTTATTTTCTGCAGTCGAGGTCGGACCGAACCCTCAGGAGAGATCTTATCTCCTACGATCGAGCTTGCCTCGGGGGAGATCTTATCTCCTGCAGCCAAGGTTGATGCGGGCGCTCGAAAGAGATCTTATCTCCTGCAGCCGAGGTCGATCCGGACCCTTAGAGGAGATCTTATCTCCTACAGCTGAGCTTGCCTCGGGAGAGATCTTATCTTCTACAGTCGAGGTTGATGCGGGTGCTCAGGGGATATCTTATCTTCTGCAGTCGAGGTCATCTTGGGAGAGATCTTATCTCCTACGACCGAGCTTGAAGATCTTTGACCTGCTCGTGTTAGGACGAGGTTCTCCTCCAGTTCCTAATACGAAAACTATCGACTGCTTCATCCCTGTCACCATAATTTTTACACCAAGAAATAATAATGCGGAAATGAAGCAGCTTTACTGAAGGAAGATTACTGGTAATACATCCTCAGATTTTCTGAGTTCCAAGATCGTGGAAGCGTCATCCCTCCGAGCTCCTTCAGACGATAAGTACCGAGCCGGATGACCTCCATCATTTCATACGAGCCTTCCCAATTAGGGGCAAATTTTTTCTGACTCTGAGGCTGAGAGATAGCGGCTCACCGAAGTACTAAGTCTCCCACTTTGAATATCTTATTTCTAACTCTGGAGTTGTAGTACCGAGCCATCTTTCGTCTGTAGGCTGCCATCCGGATGCGGACTTCCTTCCTTTTTTCTTTCAGCAGGTCGAGGTCGATTCTGAGGTCCTGCGGGTTGTGCTGCTCGTTGAAGCCCGCAACTCGTGCAGATGGAAGCTTGAGCTCGATCGAGATAACTGCCTCCATGTCGAAGGCCAAGGCGAAGGATGTTTCTCCGGTCGGCACCCTCTGTGTAGTTCGGTATGCCCAGAGGACGTGGTAAAGTTCGTCCACCTAAGCCCCCTTTGCCCTGTTGAGCCTTGCTTTGATACCTTATAGCAGGATCCAGTTGGTCACCTCAGCTTCCCCATTGGCCTGTGGGTGAGCCACCGATGTGAAGCGGTGGGAGATGTTTAGTCCTTCGTAGAACTCGACGAACCTTGCCCTGGTGAACTGTCGCCTATTGTTGGTTATAAGGATTTGGGGCAGACTAGCGACTTCCAGATGAAGTCTTGCACCTTGGCCTCAGTAATCTTCGCTAGTGGTTTGGCTTCGACCCACTTGGTGAAATAGTTGATCGCAACCAGGAGGAACTTTCGCTGCTCGAACATCGTCGAAAAGGGGTCGAGTATATCCATTCTCCACTGCGCAAATGGCCAAGGTGCGCTTAGCGGAGCAAGCTCGAATGTCGGCTGCCTTTGTATGCTGGCATTCTTCTGACAGCGATCGCACTTTCTCATATATTCGACGGAATCATGAAATAGGGTCGGCCAGTAGTACCCTTGTCGAAGTAGTCTTTGCGACAGAGACCTGGCTCCTATGTGACCTTCGCAGAGTCCTTCGTGCACCTCCCATAGTGTGAGGTCGGCCTTCGAAGGTTGGAGATATCTTAGCAGTGGGAGGGAGTATGATCTCTTATACAACCTGCCTTCATGTAAAACATAACGGAAGGCCTGATTCCTGAGCTTTCGAGCTTCTTTCGGATCATGAGGAAGGATCTCCTCCCTGAGGTAAGCGACCAACAGGTCGATCCAGCTTGGCTTGAATCCGTCTGCAGGACGACCTGAGGTTCTTTTGGGGTTGGACACTTTAGAGTCTCCAAAAATACTCCTTTGGATAGTTCGATCGGGGCTGAAGTGGCCAACTTGAAGAGAAGATCGACTCTTGCATTTTCCACCCTCGAAATATGTTAAACGTTGAAACTGTCGAAGGTCAGAGTCAAATTTCTCACTTTCTCGAGGTATCTCATCATATTTTCCTTCCGGGCCTCGTAGCTGCCGCTAATTTGGCCGACCACCAGCTGAAAATTGCTATAGACTTGAAGTCGATCTACTTTTAATTTTCTTTCTATCTTTAATCCGACGATCAGCGCTTCATATTCGGTCCCGTTGTTGGTCGCGGAAAACTCGAAGCGCAGCACATACTCGACGACGACTCCCTCAAAGCTGACCAAGATCAGCCCCACACCAGCTCCAGCGGAGTTGGACGAACCATCCACGTGCAGAGCCCAGGAGCCTTCGGGGAGGTCGACGCTTTCCTCGGGGAGGTCCAACTGCGATAGCTCAGCTTCGTCCAAGCTCGGTCCCGCTTTGGTGCCGATCTCGGTCAGTTCAAGATCAGCTTCAACTGGAATGGTGCATTCTAGCATAAAATCTGTCAGTATTTGAGCCTTGATCGATGGCCTGGGTCAGTAGTTGATGTCGAACTTTATGAGCTTGATTGTCCATTTTGTGATTCTTTCGGAAGCGTCCGCTCGGTGAAAGACTGCTTTTATTGGTTGGTCTGTGAGGACCGTCATAATATACTCATGAAAATAAGGTCAGAGCCTTCTAGCGGCAATTAGAAGAGAATAAGTTAATTTTTTTAACCTAGAATACCTGATCTCCGCATCCCTCAGGACCTGGCTCACGTAGTAGATCGGCTGCTGCGTCTTTGCTTCTTCCTTGATCAGGACTGCCGTCAGGGCCACCGAGGAGATAGCTAGATACAGGAATAATTCTTCTTCAAGTTCGGATTTTGCCAGCAGTGGGGCTGAGCCAAGGTAGTTTTTAAGTTTTTCGAATAACTGTTGGCACTCCACCGTCCAGCAGAAGTTCTTTGGTTGTCTGAGAATTTGGAAGAAGGGTATGCATCGTTCGGCCGACCTTGAGATGAAGTGATTTAGGGATGCCATCTTTTCAGTTAGGTGCTGAACTTTTTTGATCGTCTTTGGAGTGATCATCTTTCGAATGGATCGAATTTTCTCGGAGTTTGCTTCGATTTTGCATCTTGACACCATTAATCCCAAAAATTTCCTAGAGATCACGCTGAAGGCACACTTGGTCAGGTTCAGCTTCATCTTGTGCTTCCTGAGTGCACCGAAGGTCTCTTTAAGGTCGGTGAGGTGGTTTGTTGAAGCTCGGCTTTTGACGAGCATATCATCCACGTACACCTCCATGTTGCGGCCGATCTACTTCTTGAAGATCTTATTGACCAAATGCTGGTACGTTGTCCCTGCATTTTTTAGTCCAAAAGGCATGACCCTGTAACAATAAAGACCATGGTCAGTAATGAAGGTGGTCTTCTCTTCATCCTCGGGCACCATCCGTATCTGATTATAACCAAAAAAGGCATCCATGAAGGTGAGGAGCTCATGGCCCGAGGTCGCATCTACCAGTTGATCAATCCTGGGTAGAGGGTAGCTGTCTTTCGGGCAGATCTTGTTCAGCTTTTTGAAGTCAACGCACATCCTCCACTTGTTGTTTGCCTTTTTGACGAGGACCACGTTCGAGACCCAGGTTGGATAATTAACCTCTCGGATGAGTCCGACTTTGAGGAGCTTGTCCACTTCCTCGGCGATCGCTTTCTGCCTCTTCGAAGCATGGTGGTGCATCTTTTCCTTCGTCGGTCGATGCTTTGGATCGACGGCCAGCCGATGTTCCATGATCTCGGCGTCAATCCCCGGCATGTCCGCTGGGGTTCAGAAGAAGACGTCTGTGTTTCTCCTAAGGAAGGTGATGAGCTATTCTCAAACCTCGCCTGTCAAGTTGGAGCCGATCTGCACTGCATGGTCCGAGTTTCCATCATTTAAGGGCACAGAGACGAGGTCCTCCACAGGCTCGTCCCGCTCCTCAGTGAGGTCGTCGCAGACATCCAGTCTATCAACAAGATAAGGGTCAGACCATTTTTCCTCATGTAAGGCGATAGAGTAGTAGTGCCTCGCCAGAGCTTGGTCTCTCCTAACCTCTCCGACCCCGCGACTCATCAAAAACTTCATCTTCAAGTAATAGGTTGGCACCACCATTCGAAGTGTATTTAGACCAGGTTGGCCTAGGATGGCGTTATAGGCAGACAGAGTCCTCACGACTAGAAAATCGACCCTCACTTTGGCCAGTTTTGGGTGTTGCCCCGCCGCCACAGTCAGAGTTACTATGCCTTCGACTGGGATGGCGTTGCCAGTGAATCCTACAAGTGGAAAATTCATAGGCCCCAAGCGATCATTGGATAAGGACATTTTTGAGAAGGCATCGTAAAATAATATGTCGGTCGAGCTTCCATTATCCACCAAAATGCGGCGTACATCATAGTCAGCAATGTTCAAAAAAATTACAACCGCGTCATTGTGCAAAAATTGGATTTTCTGATCATCTGCCTCGGTAAAGGCCACAGGTTCCGCGATCCTTCGCCTCTTCATCGGTCCCTCGAATCTGCTAGCCTCCCCTTGTTGAAGTCCCCCCAAGATAGTATTGATGATGCCGAGAGGCGGCCGATCTTCCTGGTTCTCCCCACTTGATGGTAACGCCCTCAGCCGACCCTTCCGCTCTTCAGGCCGTCTCTGCAGGAATCGATCGAGTCTACCTTGTCTGACAAGCTTTTCGATCTTATCCTAGAGTTGGACACACTCCTCGGTGTCGTGGCCGTGGTTACAATGATAGAGATAGAACTTATTGGGATCACACTTGCTGGGGTGGGAACGCATCCTCTTCGGCCTCGAAAGTTATTCCCTGATTTCTATCAGCACTTGGGTCTTCGGAGCGTTAAGGGGGGCGTAGTTGTGAAATCTTCATCGGAGAGAACTTCGACGTTAGGAAGAACCCCAGCGTACCCTTCCGTCGGGGCTTCCCCACCTTAGGGTCCGAGGGGGAGTTCGGGTTCGCCTACGATCGAAAGGAGTTCGGGAGTGCGGTCGAGCTTCACTCTACTTTCCTTCTTGGGTGGGCCTACCCGGCTCGCTGACTCGCCATTTGCCACTGGCTTCATCATCCTTGGCCTTGAAAGCCTCCTCTGTCCGGACATATCCTTTGGCCCGAGCTAGCATGTCAGCAAAATCTCTGAAATACTTCTTTTCTAGGGAGAATAGCAAGTCATTCTTCTGAAGGCCGCCCTTGAGGGCGGCCATGGCGACTGATTGATCCAGGTTTTAGACATGGCAGCGTTAAATCGGATGACATAAGCCCGGATGGGTTTCCCCTCATTCTATCTGATGGCCATCAAGAAATCCGAACCTCGACATGGCTGCCTACTACTAACGAAGGGGGCTGCGAACTATTGACTCATCTGGTCAAACGATAAGATGGTACTCGGCTTGAGCATCGAGTATCAGTTCTTGGAAGCTCCCTTAAGGATAGAGGGAAAAGCCCGGCACAAGATAGCATCTGGCGCGCCATGGAGCAACATCATTATCTGGAAGGCTTTCAGGTAGTCGATCGGATCGGTGGTCCCATCGTAACTCTCGAACTGTGGGAGCTTGAAGTTTGACGAGATCGATTCCTGCATGATTTTTTGCAAAAAAGGAGGGTCAGTGTAAACATCATTACCATGTGAGGAGGGAGTGTGACGAAGTTCTTTGATTCACTGGCTCATTTCTAAGAGCCTTTGATCCAAGAAATCTTCGCGGTCTCTGATCTCCAAGATTTTCTAGTAGAATGGGTGCGAAGCTTCACCCTTGGCAGAGCCATGGTCCGAGCAAGGGCTCTCCCTCCTTTGCCCCCAAGTCGGTCGCTCCTGAACCGGATCACACAACTCTAGAGAATCTCATGCCGATTGAGTTGGTACTGGGGTCTGTTGGTGCATGGCTTGCACCGTCTGCACCACCTTCGTGAGACCACGAACCTGCTGGATGAGAAAGTTGAACTGCTCCGCATCCACCGCGGCTATAGATGGAACCTGGGTCGTCGGAGCTGGAGCGAAAGCGGACGGATCTGAATGGGATCGAGTTGCAGAGGCTGTCGATCATCGGGTCGAAGCTTTTCTAAGGGGCATTTTTCCTCGAAAAGAAATTCTAGAGAGGAAGGAGAGAGATCTCCAGAGAGGGGAGAGAGAAATCATCGCCGAGCACTCCTTTAAGAATAAGAAAATCTCGGAGGTTCGTGTTAGATATATGTGTCCTAGAAGCCAGAATTGGCTGACACTTGTAATACACTTTTAGGGGCAAAATTATAATTTTAACTAAAAGCAATATATGGATTATTTTCTATCACATATGTGTATTTAGTGTCTGTGATACATCCTTTGAGTTAATGGTAATGATAATTCATATTTTCAAGAGTTGAAAATTTAAGACATGAATAATCATTGTTAACTCATAAATTGCTCCCGACCATAGGATCATCACGAGGATGGTGATTGATCCGAAAGGTTGGTATACAATCGCTTCTCTTTAGTAGATGAGTCTTGAGTCTATGGTGTGGAGACACCAGAGCGAGAGTACAGGTACTCGTTAGAGAACAAGGGCACTGAGCGTGACCACCTCGAGTAGTCATTAGGGAGTCTACCTTCTCGTCAATGACTGACTCGATGCTGCAGTAGTGTGTCTGGTTCTTTGACCTGAGGTGCATCGGCAGTTCACCTTGAGGGGTCCAGACTTGGTTGAGTGCCATCGAAGTTCAATTTTTGACTGCATTGCCTCTAGCCCATTTCTCTGGAGTTTCGATATCTGATATCGCCCATTGTAGGTTTTGGGATCATTCTCCATTGAGTACCATTACCTACAGGAAACATTTTCTCTTACATCCTCTGAAACAATACCTAAGTATCTTTCGGGGGACGGGAAACTCTTTCCGATCCACGAGGTGGAGGAGGTCGCTGTTCTTATTGGCTCAACCTGATTTTGGTTCACTTCACTTGTCCTTAGCTCGTTCTGCTTGTGAGGACTTTCTCATCAAGCTTGATCTATTTTCCAATGCCGCCTAATCTCTGAATAAACTATTTTTTTAAGAAAGATGGCAATGTCGACTTCACAAATCACATTGTTGGTCTTCTGGATGTAGGAAATAGTATCCTAATGGACTCTTTAGCGATATTCCTATGAATCGAGCTCTAAAGGGACCTAAACTCTAACTTGTCCGCTTGTTGTCTTTGCACATGAGCTGGGACAACCCCAAATTCTGCAGATGACTCAGACTTGGTTTCTTACCGTTGCCATATCTCATACTGTGTTTGGTAGGAACGATTTAGAGTAAATCCTATTCAATAAATAGATTTGAAGTTAACAATGAAGTTGTCCCAAAAGAAAATCAGGCGGCAGTCTGTGAAGCTCATCATGGACCGAACCATATCTAATAGGTCCTAATTTTCTCCATTCTGAAACCCCTTTGAGTTGAGGTATTCCTGGTGCGAGTCCATTGAGAGACTATACCATTATTCTTTGCAGATAGTCTAGGAATTCCCGGCTGAAGGTAATCACCTCCTCGATCTGATCGAAGAACCTTAATAGGGTTTTTCATTTTTTTTTTATTTTTTTTTTATGTTTTGTTTTTCTACTCGTTGTCTGAATTCTTTGAACTTTTCAAAGGCTTCAGACTTGTTGTCTTCATAAGATTACACATATCCATACCTAGACAGGATTCATCAATAAAGATATGAAGTGACAAAATGGCCTCTAGCCGGCACATCAAATGGGCCGCAACATCTGTATGTTACTAGGGCAAGGAGATCTGTGCGCCCTCTCCCATGTCCTTACAAAAAGGAAGTTTAGTCATTTTGCCTTGAAGATAGGATTCACAGGTTGGATATGACTTAGAAGTCAAACGGACTCAATAGCCCATTTTTCTCCAATTTGAGATTCCTATCTTCTGGCTATTATACCAATCTCCAAAGTTGCCATAGAATCTGTCGTTTGCGACTATCCCTAGGATCGTTTGGCATCATGTTTTCTCGAATAGTTAAACAGGTACACATCAATTGTAGCTTTTATAAAGATCATTAATAAGAGAAAACCATTTGTTAATTTTATTTCTTTCATAAAGAATGTTTACAATGCGTTCCTTAAAGAAGGTGATCACATAACCTTCTTATGCTAAGCATAAACAGAAATCAAATTCCTGCTTATCTGTAGGCACAAAAATAACAGTCTTTCAAACTAAGTCTAAACCAGATGGTTAATCGAAGAGGGTATGTTCTCATGGCTACGACAGCAACTCTTGCTCCCATTACCACGTGTCAGGCATCAATGTCTCATCCCTCAGCCTCCTGCTAATCCTCAAGACCCTGCCCATAGAAGTGCACAGATGAGCACTTAGAACAGAGTCAAGCCACCCAACTGGATGCCAGAAGAAACCGTAAGGTTAGAACTCAATAACGAATGCATTAACTCCAAAGGACTTACCTTCTTGTTCTTCAGGGGGCCAGGTTAAGTAGCGGCAGTTCCACTTCTAATGGCCATCACTATTGCAATGAAATACTTTCCTTTGACATCGGCCTTTCTCTTCGCTCTGCCTCTTCTTCTTTGATCATTCCACCTTTTTGCCTTTTTCAACAGACTTCTTTTTTCTTTCAAAAGACTTTCCTTTTGGAAGAAGTCCGTTCCAAGCAAGAACTGAGCCTTAGACCTTTCATAGAAAAGCTCAGCGGTAACCAGCATATTTCATTAATTCGGGCCAAAAGAATTCTAAAGTTTATGCATATTTGTAATTCATGATGGAATTATCCATATGCATCAGTCAAGGATTGTAGAATGATATCGTTCTTAGGTCCAAGTCCAACTTCACACGAGCTCTCAAGCTCTTCCATGGTCCTTGATCATTATCAGACAGTGATCTTGGACTGACTGCCCATCATGCATCTTTAGCCTAAAAAGTTATTTTGTGACTTGATATTTGGCTGCGCGACTCTGTTCACCAAACATCTTCTGCAGGTGAGCCAAACATTTTTGGCGAGCAGTCCCGATATCCTCATGTTGGCGCTTGAGCCTCACAAAACATCGAGCCCAACATGTTAATATCTGGCCTTATATCTTCGTCAATCCATTTTTTTCAGAGGACAATCTCTTTCAACAGATGGGCGGGGCTGGTAATTGTGGAGGCGTCCCGGTCCCAAAATATGGGTTAACTCTCAGAACCCAAAATAATTTTGTAGTTCCTGAGCCCAATCTTTATAATTGCGCGTACGGTCAGTCTATGTGTGTCCAGGATACGTGCTAATGATTCGACGCAGACATTTTTCCTATAGAAGAAGTCAAAGATTCATAGTTAGATACTGTAATTTTGATTTGACCAATTTGTTTAGAAATTTTTATTTTTAAACAAATTAGCTTCCACTATTTTCTTGGATCCCTACACTCCCTCTGTAGATATGCAAAATTCTCACGATAATGGATTTCTAGTGGGTGGGCGCGTCTCACCAACTTACTCATCACCTCACCTAACAGTTATTGATGATGGGTTAGCCAATGAGTTGAACAACTCTTATTCATATCTCTAATCAGCGGCACCCGAACTTGTCCTAATCATGAATCTCACCGTATCAAATATTGATCACTCCTAGTTAAGTCAGACCCACCATTTTGCATAGACTGGCGTTCCTAATTGAGCCTCTCACCGTATCCCAGAATATTAGGCCCAATCATCATCCAGCCCATAACACAATCTCTAATAGACATGCGTTTGCATCTTCGAATCGCAACTGAGCCACTGTATCCAGCCAAGAACAATCAACCCCAGGAAGGCCGCATATCTACAATGGTGGAAGACCTCAGACTTAATCTTTTCTTAGGGAGAATTGATTCAGGTCTCATTAAACTAGACTTGGCTTAGTCATAATAATTATGACTAACCTAGTGGCATGGGTTAGCTCGGATTATTAACCACCTCAGATCAGAACTGTGTCAACAGATATGCTAGGTAAGTGAGACCGGTGGAAAGAATATGCCATTAACTTTGTACAAGAACGCATTCAAGTCGATAGCTTCCAATTAAAAACCAGTCGGTCGTCTATTCAACTTATCTTAGACACCAAAATTGTTGAGCCAAATAAATGGGTTAGCCTACAATCCGACTCTAACCTCTGAGCTAATTAGGTCTTTACTTGATCGTGACTCGATCTTGGACCCAGAACTTAATCCTATTAGGCTGCGTCAATTTAAGCACTGTTGATCCCATCTAACCAATCTTTGATTCGATTGATCAACCGCTTAGACCAAATGAGTACCCAAGTCCGAACCCAGTATTATGATATGTCTTAGATCTAAATCTCATTTTAGATCAATTAATATTCTATAAATTAATTCTTAATCAAGTAGGGTTCATAAACCAAATATGCACAATAAATCTAGGGTTTCAGGATCTAGGGTTGAAGAAAGTAAGTTTTGGATTCTGAAAGGACAAAACGCAGCACCCCTACACATCATAAGAAACACCCATCGAATGGGAAGAGAGGGCCTTAAATCCTTTTCGTTCTTATGACCGGACGGCCAAGAGGAATTGCCTTAATCAGGAACATTCAATACTATAAAACATATCATATCTATATATATATCTCATATATAAATCAGATCTAATTATGGCAATTTGCATACATCTCATGTATTCATAATCATGCAGTTTCAGATCTAAATTATTCATAATAATTCTAAAATTAGATTTAATGATTCTTATTCAAATAAACCCTAATCTAGCAACTATGTAGAACTATTCTACAACTAGTTAGACATGCATCAATCATATCTATATGAATTTTAAAATAAATAATTTATTTGCTATTTTTCAGATGTTATTATAATACTTATAATATCAAAAAATAGTAAATAAAAAGATCTAAATATGATTTAATTAGATTAAATCAAAACATGCAAGACTTCTATAGAACTATTCTATTCTAGAATAGTCATGCAATCTTTAATCTTAGATCAATTATTTAATTTTAATTTTTCTAATTTTAGATTCTGATCACATCTCATGTGACATCTGAAATCACTTATTTTCTAATTAAAATAAATTTAAAATCAGATCTAAATAATTTTAGAACCATGGCTCTGATACCAGTTGAAGGAAAATTCTGATTTCTCGGTCCAGGTTCGTTCAGATCTGATTCTTATTAATTTAATAAAATTAAATTAAAAGATAAATTAAATTAAATTTAATTTACTTGATCTGGGTAATCCTATTATCCTCTTGATGATCCTATTTGCAGCAGAAGGTTCTGGATCTTAGGCACGCAAGCGCCTAGCCTCTACCGGTATCCACTCGGGTTGGATCTGGAGATCCTCTTCTTCTCTATCATGCCTCCAAAAATAAGATCTAGATCTGATCTGAAGGATCTTTAAAACTTTTTTTGAAGATGAGCAGTCGTCCTTTGGAGCAGCGCAGCTTTCTTACTTTTGATCGCCTTTCTTTGATCTGAATTGCACCAACCAAGGTCCAAAACTTCTTTTGGATGTGGAGAGCAAGGGGAGAAGGTGGTTTGGCATGGAGAGGGAGGGGAGAGGTAGCCTTGGGGCATGGAGAAACTATGATCTCATCATATGTATATTTTTTTAATCTGAGTTGGGTACAGGGTCTTATTTATAGACTAGCTATGATCCAACTCCTCTTCTTCCCAACCAATCATAATCCTTTGTGAAATCAGATTTAAATCTGATTGATGAAAATAGAGTCTCCTGGATTCCTCCTTAGAGGGTGCCTAAGACCAGTCAAAGTTGGTTCTTAGAAGAACTCTAATTGGAATCCAAAAAGGAGATGGAGTCTTTGTCCAACAAGGACTCCTAGGCGCCTCCAACTTGGGCACACGCCTAGGGTGGCGTGCGCCCTTCTCCTTGCTAGGTTCTGATAGGGGGACAGGCCCCCACTAGCTCTCCAATAGGTGCATGACATGTGGTCAAAAGTCAAAGTGTCAATGGTCAACGTTTGACCAGTCAAAGGTAGACTTTTGACCAAAGTCAAAGAACAAGAAATGGTAGGTGACCAAAATGGCAGGTAGTGTCTTACAAATAAGACAACCTTTTCTGACTTGGACAACCTCCTGTCAGACCATATGAAGCCTCTGTTTGAGCACAAAACTCCTTTGGCTCAGACAGGACAACTTATTTATGATAGCAAAGAGAACGTTAGGTTCAATCGAGTGCTAGCACGATTTTCTTGAACCTAATTGAATCTCATTCAGATCAATTGAACTAATCGTTCAATTGATGATACACCGATTCAACCCTTGTTTGTGTGGACCCAGTTAGGTTCAGTTCTGTATGGTAATGGATATGTCATGATCTCTACATCGACATCATCGAAACTTCCTTTCGATGGATCAGAAACTCTCTTTGGATCGACAGCTAGAATGATCGATCATTCTAATCATTTCTCAATGCTACCAAAATCACCAGTGACACTAAGTAGTATGTGCAACCCATCAGAGCTGAATGCGAATCTCTTGGTGCAAGCTACCTGTGTGATTCAGTTCTCTATTTAGCTGCCGATCAGATTGGGGTTTAGGTGAACTTCGGTCAAACCCTAGTCTCTATCATATGATGTAATCATTCGTTCGAGTCCAATGTGAAAATCTAAATAGAAACTCTTTCTATTATTTCACTCTGCCATGGCCATGGGCTTCTGGACTTTATTCTCATGATTATCATAGGGTGCTCCTCTACACCGAGGTAGATAGATTCCATCTTGATGCCATCCCATTCCTACAATGAACATGTTCATAGCCAACATACACCTCAGGATTCCATATGGCTAGGAGACCGTGTAATGGTGTAGTCAAACTATAACA
>QRFJ01006887.1:0-46406 GCA_006176705.1 Cocos nucifera
GGCAATTCACATGAATTACCACATGCATAAACTTCAAAATTCCTTGCCGAGTTGATGAATATGCTGGTTACCGCCTGAGTTTTCTATGAAAAAGGTTCTAAAGCGCCTCAGTTCTTGCTATGAACGGACTTCTTCCAAAAGAAAGTCTTATGAAAAGAAAAAGAAGTCTAGGAAAAGGCAAAGGTGGAAGGATCAAAGAAGAAAAAGGCAGAACCGAAGAAGAAGGTCGATGTCAAAGAAAAGTGTTTCCATTGCAAACAGCGACGCCATTGAAGCGAAACTGCCCTATTTTACCTGGCCATCCTAAAGAACAAGAATGAAGTCCTTCTGGAGGTATGCTCGTTATTGAGTCTACCTTACCGATTTCTTCTGCATCCAGTTGGGTGCTGGCCTGGATCTAGTGCTCACCTATGCACTTATGCAGGGTCCTATGAGGATAGCAGGAGGCTGAGGGATGGTGACATGATCTCGCCATCGATAATAGCAAGAGGTTGCTTGCAGTAGCCAGGAACATACCCTCTCTCGATTACCATCGGGTTTAGACTAGTTTTAAAAGACTGTTATTATGTGCCTGCAACTAGCAGGAAATTTGATTTCTGTTCATGCTTAGCATAGAAGGTTATGTGATCACCTTCTTTAAGGACCATTGTAACGATCTTTATGAAAGAAATAAAATTGCAAATGGTTTTTCTTATTTATATGGTCTTTATCAGCTACATATTGATGTACCTGTTCTAACTACGAGCAAAAACGTGAATGTTCCAAAACGACCCTAGGGATAGTTTCAAACGAAGATATCTATGGCACCTGAGATTAGTTCATATAGCAGAAGATAGGATTAACAAATTGAGAAAAAAATGGGCTATTGAGTCCATTGACTTCTTAAATCATATCGAACTATGAATCTTGTCTTCAGGCAAAATGACAAAAACTCCCTTTGTGGACATGGGGAAGAGGGCCAATCTTCCGGCCCTAGTACATACTGATGTGTGCGGCATTTATGCTGCGTAGGCAATTTTGTCTACTTCATTACCTTTACCGATGATCTTAAGTCTAAGTAGTGGGTATGTGTAACTGAGACATAAGTCTGAACGCTTTGTGGAAAAGTTCTAAAGAATTCAGAACATAAGCTAGAAAAACAAACTGAGAAAACCCATTAAGGTTCTGTTCGATCAGATCGAGGAGGTGAATACCTTAGCCGAAAATTCCTAGACTATTCTAAGAAAAATGGCATAGTCTCTCAATGGACTCCACCAGGACACCTCAACTCAATGGGTTTCAGAACGAGAAATGGACTCTATTGGGATATGGTCGATCCATGATGAGCTTCACGACCTCCCTGATTTCCTTTGGGGACATTCATTATTAACTTCAATCTATTTACTGAATAAGGATCCCTCTAAAAACTCATCCTACCGACACCGTATGAGATATGGCACGGTAAGAAACCAAGTCTGAGTCATCTCAGAATTGGGGTTGTCCGGCTTATGTCAAAAGACAATAAGCGACCAAGTTAGAATTTAGGTCCTTTAGAAGCTCGATCATAGGATATCCTAAAGAGTCATTAGGATACTATTTCTACATTCCAGAAGACCACAATGTGATTGTGAGTCGACATGCCATATTTCTTAGAAAAAATAGTTTATTCAAGATAGTGGCATTGGAAAGCAGATTAAGCTTGATGAGAAAGTCTCACAAGTGGAAAGAGCTAAGGACCAATTGGAACCAATCAGGTTGAGCCAATAAGAACACTACCTCCTCCACCTCGTAGATCGGAAGAGTTTTCCGTCCCCCTGAAGATACTTAGGTAGTATTTCAGAGGATGTAGAGGAAATATTCCTCGTAGGTAATGGTGCTCATGGAGATGATCCCAAAACCTACAACGAGACGATATCGATATCGACTCCGAGAAATGGCTTGAGGCAATGAAGTCAGAGTCGACTCGATGCACTCAAACCAAGTCTGGACCTTGGTAGGATCCACCAGAAGGTATAGTACTATTCGGTGTAAATGGATCTTCAAGAGAAAGATTGGTGCAGATGGGAATGTGGAGACATTCAAGGCTAGATTGGTGGCAAAAGGTATAGTCAACGGAAGGCATGACTATCAGATATCTTTTCCGCCGGTAGCTATGCTAAAAATCCATCCGCACATTGCTTGCCGTTGCAGCCTATTTCGATTATGAAATATGGCAAATGGACGTGAAAACGGCATTCCTAAATGGATATCTTGAGGAAGATATCTATATGGAACAGCCGCTAGGTTTCACATCCAGTGATACTGATCACAAGGTTTGCAAGCTGCAAAGGTCCATATATGGACTTAAGCAAGCATCTCGGAGCTGGAACACTCGTTTCAATGATGTGATCAAAAAGTTTGATTTCATCAAAAATGAAGAGGAACCATGTATTTTCAAAAGGGTCAGTGGGAGCGCTGTTGTCTTCCTTGTATTGTACGTGGATGACATCCTCCTTATTGGGAATGATATTCACATGTTGACATCAGTCAAGATGTGTTTGTCCAAGGAATTCTCCATGAAAGACCTAGGTGAAGCATCCTTTATTCTAGGAATTAAGGTCTATAGGGATAGACCGAATAGGATGCTAGACTTTCACAGAAAGATGTTACATAGAGAAAGTACTAAAGAGGTTTAGTATGGAAAACTCTAAGAGGGGATTAATACCGTTCAGACATGGTATTCATCTTTCCAAGAAGATGTGCCCCAGCACACCTGAGGAATAGAACGCAATGAGCAAGATCCTTATGCTTCTGCAATAGGGAGCCTCATGTATGCCATGCTATGTACACGACCTGATATAGCCCATGCTGTGAGTGTCACAAGCAGATATCAGTCAAATTCAGGTGAAGAACACTGGACTTCTGTGAAATGTATCCTTAAGTACTTGAGAAGAACTAAGGATATGATGTTGGTCTTTGGTAACGGAGAACTCCTAGTTCAAGGATACACAGACTCGGACTTCATGTCTGATATAGATGATCGAAAGTCGACACCTAGCAGACTATTTATGCTGGAAGAGTTCCAAGCAAACTGTGATAGCAGATTCCACCATGGAAGCAGAATATATAGCTGCATCAGAGGCTGCAAAGGAAGCATTCTGATACAAGAAGTTTGCTGCAGAAATTAGAGTAATGCCATCAGATGCCATTCCTCTTTACTGCGACAACAATGGCGCCATAGCCCTTGCTAAGGAGCCGAGGTCTCACCAGAAGTCCAAGCACATTGAGCGGCAATATCATCTCATCCGCGATTACCTTGAGAAAGGTTACGTTGAGGTCAAGAGAGTCAACTCCACAGATAATGTGGCAGACCCACTTACTAAGCCGTTGGGCCAGCAGAAGATCGAAGCCCACCTTGAGAAGATGGGACTTAGACTTGTAGCCAATTGGCTTTAGGACAAGTGGGAGATTGTTAGATATATGTGCCCTAGAAGCCAGAATTGGCTGACACTTGTAATACACTTCTAGGGGCAAAATTTTAATTTTGACTATAATTAATGAAATGGGTTATTTTCTATCACACCTGTGTATTTAGTGTCTGTGAAACATCCTTTGAGTTAATGGTAATGATAATTCATATTTTCAAGAGTTGAAAATTTAAGACATGAATAATCATTATTAACTCATAAACTGCTCCCGACCATAGGATCATCACGAGGAAGGTGATTGATCCGGAAGGTTGGTGTACAATCGCTTCTCTTTAGTAGATGAGTCTTGAGTCTACGGTGTGGAGACACCGGAGCGAGAGTACAGATACTCGTTAGAGAACGAGGGCACTGAGCGTGACCACCTCGAGTAGTCATTAGGGAGTCTACCTTCTCGTCAATGACTAACTCGATGCTGCAATAGTGTGTCTGGTTCTTTGACCTGAGATGCATCGACAGTTCACCTTGAGGGTGTTATAGTTTGACTACACCATTACTCGATCTCCTAGCCATATGGAATCCTGAGGTGTATGTTGGCTATAGCATGTTCATTGTAGGAACTGGATTGCATCAAGATGGGATCTATCTACCTCGGTGGTAGAGGAGCAGCCCTATGATAATCATGAGAATCAAGTCCTGAAGCCCATGGCCATGGCAGAGTGAAATAATAGAAAGAGTTTCTATTTAGGTTTTCACATTGGACTCGAATCGAATGATTATATCATATGACAGAGACTAGGGTTTGACGAGTTTACCTTAACCCTAATCTGATCGGGGCTCAAGATAGAAGAACTTAATCACACAGGTAGCTGCACCAAGAGGTTCGCATTCAGCTCTGATGGGTTGCCACCATATACTGCTAGGTGTCACTGGTGGATTTTGGGAGCAATTAGAATGATTTAGATGATCGATCATTCAAGCTGTTCGAATCAGAAGAGTTCTGATCCATCGAAAGGAGTTTCGATGATGTCTATGATAGAGATCATGACATATCCCATTACCATACAGAACTGAACCTAACTGGGTCACACAAACAAGAGTTTGAATCTGGTGATCATCAATTGAACTGATCTAGTTCAATTGATCTGAATGAGATTCAATTAGGTTCAAGGAAATCGTGCTAGCACTCGATTGAACCTAACGTTCTTCTTTTACTATCACAAATAAGTTGTCCTGACTGAGCCAAAGGAGTTTGTGCTCAATCAGAGGCCTTTATATGGTCTAACTGGAGGTTGTCCAAGTTAGAGAAGGTTGTCTTATTTTATAAGACATTACCTGCCATTTTTGGTCACCTGCCATTTCTTGTTCTTTGACTTTGGTCAAAAGTCTACCTTTGACTGGTCAAATGTTGACCATTGACACTTTGACTTTTGACCACATGTCATGCACCTATTGGAGAGCTGGTGGGGGCCTGTCCCCCTGCCAGAACTTGGCAAGGAGAAGGGCGCACGCCAAGGGTGGAGTGAGCCCAAGTAGGAGGCGCCTAGGAGTCCTTGTTGGACAAGGACTCCATCTCCCTTTTGGATTCCAATTAGAGTTCTTCTAAGAACCAACTTTGACTGGTCTTAGGCGCCCTCTAAGGAAGAATCCAGGGGTCTCTATTCCCACCAATTAGATTTAGATCTGATTTCACAAAGGGTTGTGATTGGTTGGGAGGAAGAGGAGTTGGATCACGCTTAGTCTATAAATAAGACCCTGCGCCCAACTCAAATGCTAATGCAATTCAATTGAGAAACCCACACCCCAAGGCTGCCTCTCCCCCCCTCCTCCATGCCATAGCTTCTTCTCCCCTTGCTCTCCACATCCAAAAGGTGTTTTGGACTTTGGTTGGTGCGATTCAGATCAAGGAAAGGCGATCAAAAGCAAGAAGGCTGCGCTGCTGCAAAAGGATGACTGCAGATCTTCAAAGAGTTTTGAAGATCCTCCAGATCAGATCCAGATCTGATTTTTGGAGGCATGATAGAGAAGAAAAGGATCTCCAAATCCAACCTGAGTGGATACTGGTAGAGGCCAGGCGCTTGCGTGGCTAGATCCAGAACCTTCCGCTGCAATTAGGATCATTCTACAGGGTAATAGGATTACCCAAATCAGGTAAATTAAATTTGATTTAATTTATCTTATTTTATTTTATTTATTAAAATAATAAGAATCAGATCTGAAACATATCAAGATCTGATTGGGATCAAGAAAAAAATTTTAAAATATATCTCTTGATCTGATCAGATCTGGACGAACCTGGACCGGGAAATCAGGATTTTCCTTCATCTGAGCTCTGTATATTAATGGCTCAACCAATGCTTCGGGCATAGGTGTTGGATTGATCTTGATGAATTCGGAGGGAGTCATTGCTGAATATGCGCTGCGCTTTGAATTTTCTGCAATAAATAATGGGATCGAATATGAAGTTCTGATAGCAGGACTAACGATAGCCAAGGAGTTGAAAGCATACTGGCTCCAAGTGTATAGTGATTTTCAACTGATGGTCGATAAGTTAGTGGCAATTATGAAGCTCAAAAGAAAAGTATGATAAAGTATCTCAAGAAAATGAAGAATTTAACTCTAGCCTTCAAAGGTTTCAGCATTCGACAGATTTCGAGAGCAGAAAATATCAGAGCCAATCTTCTCTCTAAATTGACCACACTAGCTCCAGTCGAACTGCCTAAGGAAGTCTTCTTCGAAGTCTTGAAATGTCCGAGTTCAAAAAAATCACAATCTATGATGCAGGTTGAGCATGATTCAAGCTGAATTGATCCATTAGTCGCCTACCTCAAAGATGGGGTTCTACCTCATGACCCGAGAGAAGCTCGAAAAATAAGGAATCAGGCCTTCCGATATGTTCTCTACGAAGAAAATTTATACAAAAGGTCTTACTCACTATCACTTTTAAGATGCCTTCGATCCTCTGAGGTCAATTTTACATTATGGAAGGTACATGAAGAAATTTATGGAAGCCATCTGGGTGCCACATCTTTATCTTACAAGCTGCTTCGATAAGGTTATTACTGGCCGATCTTATATCAAGATTTCCTGGACTATGTTAGAAAGTGTGACCGTTGTTAGAGAAATGCTAGTATTCAAAGATAGCCGACCTCTGAGCTTACCTCCTTGAGTGCCCCTTGGCCATTTGCACAGTGGGGGATGGATATACTCGGGCCCTTTTTCATGGCATCTGAACAGCTAAAGTTTCTCCTGGTGGTAATTGATTACTTCACAAAATGGATTGAGACAGAGCCCCTGGTGAAAATCACTAAAGCAAAAGTATAGGACTTCATCTAAAAGTTAATTATTTACAGGTTTGGCTTATCCTGGACCCTCATAATAGATAATGGACATCAATTTATAGGAGCAAAATTTATCGAGTTCTATGAAGATCTGAACATATCTCATAATTTTACATCAGTAGCTCATCCATAAGTAAACGGCAAGGCCGAGATAACCATAAAATCCTATTGCAAGGAATCAAAGCATAACTTGAGAAGGCAAAAGGAACTTGGGTAGATGAGCTCTATCATGTACTTTGGGCATATCGAACTATCTAAAAATCGCCAACTAGGTAGACTCCATTCGCTTTGAACTTCGAGATGGAAGCTGTCATCCCAATAGAGCTTAAACTCCTGTCAACACGAGTTGTGGCATTTAATGAGCAGCAAAACTCTCAAGATCTTAAGGCTAACCTCTACTTGTTGGAAGAAAAAAGGAAAGAAGCTCGAGTTCAGATGGTGGCTTATAGACAGAAAGTAGCTCACTACTATAACTCAAGGCTTAGAGATAAAGTATTCAAAGTAGAAGACCTGATACTTCGAAGAGTGGCTATTTCACAACCTTAGAACCAAGAAAAGCTCGCTCTGAATTAGAAAGGTCCGTATGAAGTCAAGGAGGTTGTTCAGTTCGAAACTTATTACTTGAAGGAACTCAGAGGAGCAACACTTCCACGATCCTAGAATTCAGAGAATTTATAGATATATTATCAGTAATTTTACTTTAATAAAATTCTCTATTTTCAATGTCTCTATCTTTTGGTACAAAATTATATGATGATAGAAAATAACTCAACCAAATTTCATTCTTAAATGAAGATGAAGACCCCATTGTCTAAGATGGGATGAGGGGAGACATCCTTCCAACGATCCTTCTATGCCCCTACTACACTATTAGGAACAGGAGGAGAACCTCATGCTAACTTAAGCAAGGTGAAGATCCCATTGTCCAAGATAGGATGAGGGGAGAGGCCCTTTCAATAGCCCTTCTGTGCCCCTACTGTCCTATTAGAAATAGGAGGAGAACTTCATCCTAACTTGAGCAAGGTGAAGACCCCGTTATCTAAGATGGGATGAGGGGATAGGCCCTTCCAACGGCCCTTGTGTGCCCCTATTGTCATGTTAGGAATAGAAGGAGAATCTCGTCCTAACTTGAGCAAGATGAAGACCCCGTGCTAAGACGGAATGAGAGGAGAGGTCCTTCCAACGGTCCTTCTGTACTCCTACTATTTTGTTAGGAAAGGAGGAGAACCTCATCCTAACTTAAGCAAGACGAAGACCCATTGCCAAGTTGGGATGAGGGGAGAGGTCCTTCCAACGGTCCTTTTATATCCCGACTGTCCTATTAGAAACATGAGGAGAACCTCATCAAACTTGAGCAGGTGAAACCCCGTTGTCTAAGATGGGATGAAGAGAGAGGCCCTTTCAACAATCCTTCTGTGCCCTTACTGCCTATTAGGAATAAGAGGAGAACCTCATTCTAACATGAGCAAGGCGAAGACCCCATTGTCTAAGATGGGATGAGGAAAGAGGTCCTTCCAATGGCCCTTCTATGCTCCTACCAATCCTGTTAAGAATAGGAGAACCTCATCCTAACTTGAGCAAGGCAAAGATCCCATTATCTAAGATGGAATAAGGAGAGAGGCCCTTCCAACGGTCCTACTATGCCCCACCATCCTGTTAGGAATAGGAGGAGAACCTCATCCTAACATAAGCGAATACTAACCATATCAGGAACAAGAGGAGAACCTCATCCTGATATCCGAGATAGGAGAAAGACCTCGTCCTGACATGAATAAGGATCTTCAGTTGCCTAAGATAGGAGGAAGACCTTGACTTGACAGAAGTAAAAACATACCTCGCTAGGAATAGGAGGAAGACCTCATCTTGATGGGGGAATAGAGTAAAGATCGATCCCGTCAAAAAGAAAAAAATAGAGCTATCAATAGATATTCGATTCACATAGGGCAAAAATGAGGAAAGATATCATTTTATTAAAATCAAAGTCAAGTACAAAATAAAGATCTGCAAGATCAATTATAAAAGAAAGAAAGAAAAAATTGAAGATCTAAGAGGGATCTGATTCCTTGGACTTTGGACTACTGACCATCACCAAGAATTCTTTTAAACTAACGATCTCTTTCTCAAGCTTCTTTTTTCTTATCAAGTTATCATGGAACGTCCTATCAGTCCTTTGGTAGTTCTCTTCTGACACCCACAGCCTTTCCTCAGAACCTCAAATTCAGCCTTGGCATCTTTGATGGCCTACTGTTCGCAAACCAATTGAAGCTTCAATCACTGAACTTTGGCTTTTTCAATCCTAATTGATTTTAAAAGTTTGCTCGTGATCCCCTTCAAGGAGGCAATCTCTTCCGACTTCCTACTTGTGCTAGATCTATAACTATCGACAAGCTGCTGTTGAAGCCGAACTACCTCACTGTCAGTAGCTCAAAGCTGTTGCTCAAGCTTAGATATTCTCCCACACCAGCCCAATCGATAAGTCTCATAGGCAGACTCAGCATTAAATAGCTACTTTTAGAGCGTAGAGAAACTTTGAGACCAATCCCGTTTGTACCGGGCTTTGTTGGAAGACTATGGCGAACTCTCCTCTAATAGTTGAATCTTCTCTTTAGCCATCTTGAGCTCAACTTCGAGGAAGCCGATCTTCACAGTCAACGCACAGGACTTATCATTGGCATTTTTTCTAAGCTCGACCAACTTTTTTTTGAAATTATCTTTCTTAATGTTGAAGCTCACAGAATCTTTCATGTGTAGCTTGCGGAGGCAAGTGATCTTAATTGTTGCCTCTAAAGCATTTTTTCTGGATCTCTGAAGTTCGTCTTCCATCTTCTTCAATTTTTTTTTCAGGTGATGAATCTCCTTCTTTAAACTTTTGATTATGGATTTTAGAGGGATGCCTTGAGGTAATGGCTCGACGTCATTTGGAGATGACTAGCCTTGACTATGATCACCAGAAGGGTTCTGAACAACATCCACTATGACACAAGTGTAAAGAAAAAGAAGTTCAATTTTATTTTTCAAAATATTTAGCATGCATCAAAAAAAAAAGAGGTGCAAGTTGACAAAAGTTTTTAGACCTCGATCGGTTCAGAAGCGGGCGAGGTCGATGTATTCTTTGCAGATTCAGGCTTGAGAATGGACTCGAGAGCTCCGACTGCAGGTTTGGAAGCACCTAAGGCAGATTCGGCAGTTGGAGAGGTAGCACCGGTGTTGGAGGGATCAGCTTCTTCGTGGGGTTCGTCTGTTAGAAGATCGAGGTCCACTTTAGGAAAGTTTTTTGCAACCCTTCTCATGTAGTTCTCGAATTCCTCTAAGAAAGCTTCCTGGATGAAAGCAATCTTAATGTCCTCCATTGCTTTGGAGGACTTGAAAACATTGACAGCCCGCTCCCTCTCAATGCCGACCTCCTTTTCGGCCTTCCTCTTCTTGTCCTCAAAAAGGGTCAAGGCTGCCCTTAACCCCATAGAAGCTTCTTCTTCTTTCCGCAGTGCCTCTCGAAGGTGCTCAACTTTGGCGGTCTGTATCTCCGAGGCCACCTTCAAACGGTCAACCTCAACCCGAATCCTTTCATTCTCCACCTAAGCCTCCTAAAGGGCTTTGGAAGCCTCAAACTGGTGGAGATCTGTTGCCTTCGAATGGGCAAATAAGTAATGCCCCAGCTATGGGATAGAAAAAAATTAAGTCAGAACTTCAAAAGTGCATTCTTCATGTGAATAAGTTTGGATGAGATGGTTACCTCAAAGTAGGCAGCAAAGAATTCATCGAACCTCTCCACATCCTCTATCTGAACCATCTTATCAATGATGTGTGGGAGGACGTTGCCCGTCATCAAAGTTTGAAAGACCATCCGATCGTCCAAAGAAGCTTGCTCCTGGCCAAAGCCTTCACCACCTAAGTTTTCGATCGTCCTCCTCATCTTCTTTCTAACGACCTTTTTCTTCTCCTTCTTCTTGGTGACCTCATCCTGATCAAGAGGTGCAAGGATGGCATTCTCATTGGGCAACGTTAGGCTCGATACTATCACGGTAGCTTTTGGGGCTAGAGCGGCCTGCATTAGCATGGCCGAGATTGGCTCTTAGGCACGAGCCTTCTTTGATGGCTTTGTGTTGGCGCTGCCCTTTCTTTTCAGTGACTAGATCCCCTGCGATAGGTGGTTTCACTCCTCAGGAGTCATCGCTATGGTAAAAAAAAAACTTAAAGATAGAAAAAGAAAGAGAGCCATGTATAGTTGGCAGGTCACAGAAGACTATCTATCGGATTAAAAGGATTGAGACTGAAGTTGAATAAGATCTGATCATCTGGCAGCCTAAAAATTGGAAGAGCTCGATAATTCTTTAGTTTATGAGCCGAGTCCTAATCCTCTTTCTCAAGTCTGAAAGCTTGATGGATTGAATCCCTTATGCCTCCTCAAGAAAGAAGTCTTACCTCTATAAAAAGACATGAGATGAAGAAGAACTTCTCCTTCCAGTTGTGAATGAAAGAAGGGGCATCCTTAAGCAATCCCTTCTTGTCGAATTGAGGAGACACGTACCACCAATCTTTGGTGGTTGGACAGTTTTTGAAGATGAAGAAGTTGTGGAATAAGAAGATGGAAGGTCAGACATCGGCCATGGTACACAAAGATAGAAATTCTATGATGAACCTAAATGAATTCGATGCTATAACAGCAAAGAAAATATTTAAGAACTTAAATAGATGGACTACAAAGAAGGTATCAGCGGTCGAAGTCCTACACGGAGGATTTCAATATACAAACAAGTCCGACAAGGAGGAAGGGAGCAGGCTCGGTCGCTAGGTCTGGATAGTTCAAGCTCATACTCGGAAGGGATTCCGAACTAGATTCTAATCAATGAAAGATCTTCAGGCCAAAGTTTATAGAAGATGGTATCAGGGATGAAGGGCCATCGAGGTACTTCTATAGGTTCGAAATCCTTATGGAGAAGATCCATCAATACCAAGTGAGCCAAGCTCCTAGAACAAGTTGATCAGGATCCTTCAGAAGACATGTGAATCAAACTAAAGTAAAAAAATTCTTCCAAAAAATCAAGAAAAATAAGATTTGAGACTATCATGAAGAAATCAGATGGACAAAGATGTCGAAAGATAGGAATAACCAAAAAGAAGGATTCAGGGACTGACCTAAGTTGATAGGAAAGAATGGAGAGACGGTGAGCTCGATGAAAATCGAATGAGGGAACCCCTAAGAGTTGAAGGAGATGGTGATTGACATTGATACTTGAGAGCAGAAAGGAGATGAAGACTGGAGGGAAAAGAGAAGAAACTAGTGCAAACTAGAACCCAAGAGGAAAGAGATGAGCTTCAATAACCGCATGAGCCCAAGTCAGTTATGATTGCAGGTCTGCTTTGATCGATCTTAGCTTGATGCGTGTCTCACTCATCATGGCAGAAGATTGGCAGTAGACGAAACCTTAATTGCACTATACCTGGGATAGCGCTTCGATGAAAGTTTCAAAATTTATCTTTTTGGATCACCTCGTGGTAAAGAAGTTTTGGCACCAGCGCGGTAAATACTAAAATCTCCTTTCTGGTGGGCACGAAAAGAGGAAAAGGACTTCAATATTTTGGTATTCACATCTTTTTACTCCCTTCCTTCGAGTTTCGAACTCGAGAGTAGGGAGACTTATGTTAAAGGCAAACCCTCACCTGTCGAAGTCCAATGGAACACCAAGTCTTGGGGTGACCTCATCCAACGATGATAATCATGGCTAACTCTAGCCAGTATGAAATTCCTACTTAGCGCTAAGATCACAAACCTCCAACTTGAACTTATTGACCGACCTCTCGTATTTCGATCACCAACTTTCTTAGATAATCCTGGAACCTACAAGATCTTACGAATTTTACCTGGACGAGCTCAAATGGTGATGGCGGTCTTCTAAGCAATCAAGTATTCAAACCCGACACAATCTAGCTTGACGATAGAGCCTCTCCTTAGACAAACTTCGACAACCTATGAAGAGTAGAGGACCTTTAAATTCTTGTAATCGAAAATTTTGGATATGCTGGCAAAAGGGCCATGTCCCTTTTTTATTAGCCCTAGGACAACCCCGAGAATGATCGAGCTTCAAAGGAACAGATGAGTGGCAAAAGTATCCTAATTGTCCATCCCTAGCGACCGTCGATCGAGTTCTCTCATCAACCAAACTTTTCTCAATTGCCAGACAACCATCTAGAAACCAAACTCCCTCCGATCTCTGGTCTACCAAACTCCTCCAGCATACATCTATTGGAGTTTTCCACTAGTCTCCTCCTGGACGATCTCCTCCAATCGCATCTCTTTTGGATGATCTCCTCTAGTCATATTCCTTTCGGATGATTTCTTCCAGCTAAACTCATTATAAATGAATTCCATCTAATCAACAGACAAGCTCCTTACGGTCAACCTCCTTTCATTCAACGTTCTTCCAATCGACGCCCTCCCAAGATGGCCTTGCGCCAATAGAACTCCTTCCAGTCATCCAAGCAGGTTCCCTCTAGCCGAATTTCTTACTATCTTCCAAAAGGACCTCATCCTCTATGTAGATTCAGCTTTCAGCTCAAGACAAACCGATAAATATGCAGATAACCTCAAAGAAGTCTGAACTTTTTTAGAGCTGTTATGGTATGAAGCTCTTCATCGCCAATAGATGCTCCATCCGAACTCTAGGTATTGCTCTCCAACAGATAGCACGTCGCGACAACAGACACTATCCTCTATAACAAACTTCACATGGTCTTAAATGACTCACTACCAGATGGTTATGGCTATCACCATTAGTTTGTTACAAGCTCCATCTATAAAAGGGATCCTCCAGATACATTTTCTCTAAGCTCTCATTTTCCTTCTCGTTACTCTATTCATCAATATTCTAAGCACTCCATTTATATTGGCCAGAAAAGCTAACTTGATCATCAGAGGATCCTACTGGAGCCATCATCCTTGACTCTGGATGGAACTTTATTTTGCAGGTCACCAATAGTGACCTCTTCTTCTCTAACTCTAGCTCGATCCGGCATCAACCAGATTCTGCACCAACACAATCAAATTATGGATAATTCTAGTCTAACTAAAAACTCATTTAAATTAGATTTAATCATATTTAATTCTAATTTAAATTCTAAATCAATCAGAAATTAGATGCACTCAAATCCTAGTCCAACTAGAAATTATTTTTTCCTGGCAATTGACTTATCCAATAAATCAATTAAACTTAATCTAATTAAGTATAAACCAATTTTAATTGAATTTAATTTAATTATACTTGATCTCGGCCTAAATGTTCAATCAAATTAAGTCAATTAGCAATCTAATTGCTAATCGATCCTCCTGTAATACTTGTATTAGGTCAAACATCAATCGTGTTGATAGTTTGACCTAAGAATGATTCTCAATCATCGATTAACTATCTGATTAGGTTACAACTTCTAATGTATGTAATTCTATAGGTTCGAATCTAAGCTAGTAGCATAGGAATCAATTTCTATACCAATCAAAGTAATCATCTAGCAATGGTTCCCGATGTCCGGATAGGTAGAATGTATGCAAAGCAACATTCTTAGAACCCTGGCCCATGGTTATTATATAATTCATCCCTATGACCAATAATGCTCAAGATGACTTTGAGTACGCTGTCAACACTTATACAAATCATCTTTATTGTATCTCAAAATTTTGCAAATCTCGTGACTCCTCACGAGGATTATCCAAGCCTAAGTTTTGCTAAATTAAAACACAACGAGACATTCTCTTCTTGAAGTTAATCAAGAGTGGTCAATCCCATTTTGACTCACACACCGACTTCATAAGTACTTGACTGTATTCAAAAATCTTTTGAACTTATATTAAAAATACAGGCAGCCTGGCACCAAAGTACAGTGAGTTGCTTGCAAGTCACCGTGATGATCTCAGGTCGGAGAGATACTTATACCCATTGGCCTTAGCTAGCTACTCTTGATAGTAGAGT
Source organism: Cocos nucifera (assembly GCA_006176705.1). Taxonomy (NCBI): domain Eukaryota; kingdom Viridiplantae; phylum Streptophyta; class Magnoliopsida; order Arecales; family Arecaceae; genus Cocos; species Cocos nucifera. The sequence continues at coordinate 14,686 of QRFJ01006887.1, forward strand.
GCTATATTGATCATGTTTAGGGCAGATGTACTCCTACATCTTGCTTGGATGCCATACCAGTATCTCCACACCACTTGGTTATGAGGATAACCAATGCATATGGCATACAGCGATCTACACTCGATAAGTTATCGTCCCTCTAATAACTCATCATTTGATCGTGAAATAGTTAAGAACCATCCGATAAATCCTTCTTTATCAATTGATTATGGTTCTAAGGACTTCATCATAATTTGGAAGTTGATTTAAGAAAGATAAAACTTCTATGATGAGCCAGCCAAATAACTATTATTATTAGATAATTCATATACTAATTTCAATCATCTATCACTTAGATGATTGGCTTTAGGACATATTTTCCAACAAAATGTTCATCATCTCAGGATTAATGCATCTCTAACCTTTTCTTGCTTCATCATAGCTAAAAAATATGCATTTGATAAACTTTTTGTCTTGCTTATTAGAGAATGTATCATAATCATGTACAAAACAAACACAACCAAACACACGAAAATGAGAAATATCAGGATGATTTCCAAATAGTTTTTCATAGGGAGTCATATTATCAATACTTCTCAAAGGTGTCCTATTAAAAAAATAAACTGCTGCCTGCATGCACTTTGCCCAAAATTCACACCTTACATTCTTTGCATGAATCACACAATGGATAGTCTCAAATAGATGCATGTTCTTCCTCTCTGCCATTTCATTTTGTTTAGGAGTACTTGGGCAAGTAAACAATCTACATATGCCACAACTGATCAAATAGTTAAAGAATTCTTTTAAGACATATTCACCACTTTCATCGATTTTTAAGCCACCAATTTTTAATTCAAAATGATTTTCAATCAAATCTTAAATTGACAAAATTTCTCAAGTACTTCTAATTTTTCTCTAGAAAAATAAACCTAGATGTATCTAGAGAAATCATCAATAAAAGTAATTGCATACCTTAAACCAATGAATGATGGAGTACTAATCTTTTCTATGAGGTCTGAATGTATCAACTGTAGTGGCCGAGAATATCTTGTTTGGCTCTCTTTAAAAGATAACTTATGCATATTTTCATGCTGACATCCAATGCATATAGTTATAGTATTGACCTTCATCTTAGAAAGCCCATTAGTCCTCTACTCTACATATCTTAAAGTCTATCATAATTCATATAAGCCAATCTAGCATGCTATAAGTCAGCAGCATCATGTTTAAGGGTCCGATCAATATAAGAATTATTAGCAGACATAATATAAAGCTTGTTCACCTTTCCATCTTGAGTCATAAGCTCTCCAGAAGCTTTAACATTAGCACAAATCTCCACAGTGTCAGGTCCAAATAAAATAGAATACCTTTTATCCATGATTTGTGAAGTAGAAATTAAATTATTCTTCATGCCAGGCACATAATAAATATTATTCATGAAAATAGAAGAATTAATAGATGATGTGAGAGATAAATTACCAACATTTTTAACTAGATGAAGTGAATCATTGGTAAAACCAATAGCATCAAAACTAGTATAATCACACAAAGAATCAAATATCTCTCTATGACTAGTCAAATGATTAGAACATCCAAAATCAATAATCTGGTCACAAGCAAAATCAATATTTGGCACATAAGATGAAGTAGAAATACATAGATGTTGGCGATCAAGATTAGAATCAACAATAGTAGTAGTAAGAGCCCAATTTCCACTTCTTTTCTCTCCCCCATGCTCTGATGTAGAAGATGCAATATTAGACTGTTTAAGCTTCACCCTACAATTTTATGTTTTGTGGCTAAATTTTCCACATCTATAATAATTCTTTTTGAATTTATAATTTTTTTCTGGTTAAGACTTTTGTCCTTCTCATATTCTCCAACTAACCTTTTTTCTAAATTTTTAAAATTATTATTCTACATCTTATTTTTATTTTTATTTTTATTGTTAGAAAATAAGGCCTCTTCTTTCTTAGAAGATATTGTCAATCATGCATTTGAGTGTTAAGTGCTTCTTGATTAACAAGTATGTTTTTTTAATTTTGCTAATATAGGTTGTTGAGCCCATCCAAAAATAGCTAGCATATAAGTACTATACTTTTTATTCAAACCTCAAACTAATAGTCTACGTTGTTTATTTTTATCATAACAAGAACTTGGATCAAGCATACTGAGCTCGTCAAACAATTTCTTTTTTTTAAGAAAATATTGGAAGATTGTAAGATTACTTTGTTTGAGAGCACCAACCTTGTTTCCAAAAATTAAAGTCGAGCCTCATTGGTTTTTGAATGAAGAGCAGCATGAATATCCCTTATCTTTTTCAGCTCCTTTATACATTGAATATGTTGGTAAGTATCTTCATCCACATTCATTAGAAGAATAAGAATTGTATTTGTAATTTTTTTAGTTTCCCATGTTTTCCTTGCTTCTGCATTATCTAGAGTTTCTGGTAGCTTCAACGTATCTATCCCATCCATGACTTGCCATAAATTTTGTTGGGATATCAACTTATTCTGATACTGATTATTGTGAAGTCTGGCCAGGACACCACAACCATAAGACCTTCTTGATACCACTTGCGTTACACTCGATCACGTGTGGATACCGTAAGAGAAAGAAAGAAAAATATAAGATAAAATAGCACACAATCAAGTATACATAGATTAAACTAAGGTCTACCTCTACAGCACATGCAAACTTTACTATGAGAGATAAAAAATAAATAAATACAAAAGAAACTTATCACTCAACTTTTGTACAAGAATCTCTCAACAAGAAGCTCCAAAATCCTCATAAAAGTTTTATGAAATCTTTTAAGAAGTCTCGTAATACTTTCGAGACATCACCAACTCTTCAATGTAATAAACAATTTGTCAATTAGAGTTATATAACTCCAAGAATCCAAAAATAGTGTTTTAGTAGGAAATCTAGTCTCAAATACATTCGAGATCGATTCTGGACCATCCAATTATGACTGACTCTCTTCTAGGCCATCGGATCGTGCACATAGCCTCCTGATCAAGCTTGGATTATTTTGAACTATCCAATCATGATCGGTAGCTCTTCTGGCCATTGAATCATGCAAAACACTTCCAATTTAGCCCGAATCAAGTCTCAGTTGTCCAATCACGATCGGCTCCTCTTTGAGCCATCGGATCATGATCGATCTATGGAACAATTCCATAAACCATGTAAAATGGTAGGGAATCGAGTTATTGGTTCATGCACTCTCTTATAAATCGGTGGTCCATCATGGATCGTGCTCCATGATGGGCCTGGGTGCCCGCATTGCCTACACCCACGTGGCTTGCATGCGCCCGCATGCACACTTGCATGCCTGGGTTAGCCTAGCACGCAGTGGTGTTGGTTCGTGCACTCACGTGGCTAGCCCAACACCATCTCATGCTACTAGCCTAGGCCGCGCTACCACCAACCGGTGCTACTTGTGGGCCCCTCTAGCAGGCTTGAGGGCCGGCTACCCTGCTCCAATCTTTTTTTGCATGTATCTACTCAATCTAGACTTCATTTGGATTGTTCTTGGACTCATTGGACTCCGTTCATCATCCTAGATCTCATTACAAACTTATTATAGACCGAATCTCAAGATATTTTTTTCAATAATCTCCATTTCAACTCGATGTTTGATCTCTACCTATCATTGAGAGCCTGTGATCCATCTTGCCTCCATGTCCTGAGGCATGCCTGTTGTCTCGTAGATGGAAAGATATGGGAGTCGAGCTAGGCTGCTCAATCCCACCTCTATTAATGATTGTATCCACTCTGAACAAAGACCTGCTTGGAAAAATCTCTTGCGGCAATAGGAACTTAGCTTTGCAATGTTGCCTCTTATCCTTTCGAGTCTTTCATCTTGTGTTCGATCCACTTGCATCTGAAGTTCCACCTCATACTGGACTTCCTCTGATTTCTAAAGCTTCACCTTGCACTGGACTTCCTGCTAGATAGTAATGTCCCACTACTATAAAAAAGGGCTATGACAATGATTCATAATCACTATCGTAGCCCAAAAAAGTACTGCCATAGGCTATGGTAGTGATTTTGTAACCGCTGCTACTGCAACCATTGCCGTAGCTTTATGGCAGTGGTTGTTTGGACCGCTGCCATAGATAGCCTATTATAGTGATTTATAAATTACTGCAATAAATTGACCTATAGCAGCAGTTATGTAACCACTGCCATAATTAATCTATAGCAGCAGTTACATAACCGCTGTCATAGGTGATCTATAACAGCGATTTTTTAACCGCTGCCATAGGTCTAATGCAGCGGTTGGCACCATTTGCACCATGAACCTATGGCAGTAGTTGGCACGAATATGGTAGTGGTTATAAAACTACTGCCATAGATCTTGAATAATTAAAAAAAATAAAATTTTTATTTTTTTATATATTTTATCTGATAAATATAGATATATAATATAAGAAAATATAATAATCATAAAAATTATTCTAAAATGCTAAAATTTTATTATCAAATAAAATTTATTATAATATTTTTTAAAAAAATAAAATACATCAAAAATCTCTTAAATCTATATCATCATCATCATCACCGAAAGCTGGAGCTGGAGCTGAAATGTGGACCAATATATCCTCGAAGCCCGTGACTCCAAAATGTGTGCTGAGCATCGACATCATGTTTCTCACGATGCCCTCCAGATGAGATGTGTGCTCCTCAGCCCGATCTACCCACATCGCAGCATGATCTACCCATGCCAATGCCTCTTTAAGCCCCTTCCGACTGATGACATCAAAAGTCTATGAGGAGATGCTCACCTCGGATCAGTAGCTTGTCGGCGTGTGTCTGGACCTGCATCGGATCCTCCCAGAGTGCTCAAGCCCCAAGACCTGAGATAGATGGTCATGGAGCCTAAAGGTATCCGAGCCCTCGCTTGCGAGTGCATCTAACTGATCTTATAATTATAAATTAAAATAAAATTTTATAAAAAATACTATAATACTAATCATATATACTAATATTTTTAATACTTACAAAAATATGCTCGATCGCAGCATTCATCGACCTACCCATCTTGTCCGTGCGACTATATCGGAAGATCTCACTTCGACTGGGCATCACTCCATCTCTCATCAACTATAACAAAGAATAAATTTATGAGAAAGATGATAAAAAATATGAATTTAATTTATCTAGTATGATTTAGAATTAATTACCTCTCTATGCACACGACTGGCCATAGACTCGTGGCCCAGAGTGTGCATATACTCCTGGGCTACACGATTCTTTTAGTTTTAATGAAAGATAGCCTAACAAGTATTCAAATAAATAATAAATATTTTAAAAAATATTTAAATAAAATTTTAAGCATATTGAAAAATTCAAAAGTTAGAAATTTTACCTTGAACTCCTGGCTCCTCCAGTGTCTAACCATCCTCTCCCACAGACTTGGAGAATAGTTCTGTATCCAGGGAACAAGCTCCTCTGGAGTGTCTCATCGGTGCTCGAGCCATCCTCTATGGAGCTTGACCTTGTAACTCTGGTACAACTTTCTAATCTTCTTCAGTCGGACATCTCGAGCCCTCTCATGATCGAGGAACTCGTACCTCCTCTGTATAAATTTATCAAAAATCAGTTAGAAAATTATTCTAATCAAACATATATAGTGTAAACATATAAAATGCATAAATATAACTAAGATGCACGTACTGAAGGGAAATCCTTATTTCCCGGTCCAGGTTCGTCCAGATCTGATTAGATCAAGAGATATATTTCAAAATTTTTTTCTTGATCTTAATCAGATCTTGATATGTTTCAGATCTGATTCTTATTATTTTAATAAATAAAATAAAATAAGATAAATTAAATCAAATTCAATTTACCTGATTTGGGTAATCCTGTTACCCTGTAGATGATCCTGATTGCAGCGGAAGGTTCTGGATCTTAGCCATGCAAGCGCCTGGCCTCTACCGGTATCCACTCAGGTTGGATCTGGAGATCCTCTTCTTCTCTATCACACCTCCAAAAATCAGATCTGGATCTGATCTGGAGGATCTTCAAAACTCTTTTGAAGATCTGCAGTCGTCCTTTTGCAGCAGCGCAGCCTTCTTGCTTTTGATCGCCTTTCCTTGATCTGAATCGCACCAAACTAAGTCCAAAACACCTTTTGGACGTGGAGAGCAAGAGGAGAAGAGACTATGGCATGGAGAAGGAGGGGAGAGGCAGCCTTGGGGCGTATCTAATAATTGCATTAGAATTAGGGTTGGGCGCAGGGTCTTATTTATAGACCTCTTGTGATCCAACTCCTCTTCCTCTCAACCAATCACAACCCTTTGTGAAATCAGATCTAAATCTGATTGGTTGGAATAGAGACCCCTGGATTCCTCCTTAGAGGGCACCTAAGACCAGTCAAACTGGATTCTTAGTAGAACTCTGATTGGAATCCAAAAGGGAGGTGGAGTCCTTGTCCAACAAGGACTCCTAGGCGCCTCCTACTTGGGCTCACGCCACCCTTGGCGTGCGCCCTTCTCCTTGCCAGGTTCTGGCAGGGGGACAAGCCCCCACCAGCTCTCCAATAGGTGCATGACATGTGGTCAAAAGTCAAAGGGTCAATGGTCAACGTTTGACCAGTCAAAGGTAGACTTTTGACCAAAGTCAAAGAACAAGAAATGGCAGGTGACCAAAAATGGCAGGTAATGTCTTACAAAATAAGACAACCTATTCTGACTTGGACAACCTCCAGTCAGACCATATGAAGGCCTCTGATTGAGCACAAACTCCTTTGGCTCAGTCAGGACAACTTATTTGTGATAGTAAAAGAAGAACGTTAGGTTCAATCGAGTGCTAGCACGATTTCCTTGAACCTAATTGAATCTCATTCAGATCAATTGAACTAGATCAGTTCAATTGATGATCACCAGATTCAAACCCTTGTTTGTGTGACCCAGTTAGGTTCAGTTCTGTATGGTAATGGGATATGTCATGATCTCTATCATAGACATCATCGAAACTCCTTTCGATGGATCAGAACTCTTCTGATTCGAACAGCTAGAATGATCGATCATCTAAATCATTCTAATTGCTCCCAAAATCCACCAGTGACACCTAGCAGTATATGGTGGCAACCCATCAGAGCTGAATGCGAACCTCTTGGTGCAGCTACCTGTGTGATTCAAGTTCTTCTATCTTGAGCCCCGATCAGATTAGGGTTAAGGTGAACTCGTCAAACCCTAGTCTCTGTCATATGATGTAATCATTCGATTCGAGTCCAATGTGAAAATCTAAATAGAAACTCTTTCTATTATTTCACTCTGCCATGGCCATGGGCTTCAGGACTTGATTCTCATGATCATCATAGGGCTACTCCTCTACCACCGAGGTAGATAGATCCCATCTTGATGCAATCCAGTTCCTACAATGAACATGCTATAGCCAACATACACCTCAGGGTTCCATATGGCTAGGAGACCGAGTAATGGTGTAGTCAAACTATAACACCCTCAAGGTGAACTGCCGATGCATCTCAGGTCAAAGAACCAGACACACTACTGCAGCATCGAGTCAGTCATTGACGAGAAGGTAGACTTCCTAATGACTACTCGAGGTGGTCACGCTCAGTGCCCTCGTTCTCTAACGAGTACCTATACTCTCGCTCCGGTGTCTCCACACCGTAGACTCAAGACTCATCTACTAAAGAGAAGCGATCGTACACCAACCTTCCGGATCAATCACCATCCTCGTGATGATCCTATGGTCGGGAGCTGTTTATGAGTTAATAATGATTATTCATGTCTTAAATTTTCAACTCTTGAAAATATGAATTATCATTACCATTAACTCAAAGGATGTATCACAGACACTAAATACACATGTGTGATAGAAAATAACCCATTTCATTAATTATAGTCAAAATTACAATTTTGCCCCTAGAAGTGTATTACAAGTGTCAGCCAATTCTGGCTTCTAGGGCACATATATCTAACAATCTCCCACTTGTCCTAAAGCCAATTGGCTACAAGTCTAAGTCCCATCTTCTCAAGGTGGGCTTCGATCTTCTGCTGGCCCAACGGCTTTGTAAGTGGGTCTGCCACATTATCTGTGGAGTTGACTCTCTTGACCTCAACGTAACCTTTCTCAAGGTAATCGCGGATGAGATGATATCGCCGCTCAATGTGCTTGGACTTCTGGTGAGACCTCGGCTCCTTAGCAAGGGCTATGGCGCCATTGTTGTCGCAGTAAAGAGGAATGGCATCTGATGGCATTACTCCAATTTCTGCAGCAAACTTCTTGTACCAGAATGCTTCCTTTGCAGCCTCTGATGCAGCTATATATTCTGCTTCCATGGTGGAATCTGCTATCACAGTTTGCTTGGAACTCTTCCAGCTGACAGCTCCACCATTGCACACAAACAGACTTCCAGATGTCGACTTTCGATCATCTATATCAGACATGAAGTCCGAAGTCTGTGTATCCTTGAACTTGGAGTTCTCCGTTACCAAAGACCAACATCATATCCTTAGTTCTTCTCAAGTACTTAAGGATACATTTCACAGAAGTCCAGTGTTCTTCACCTGGATTTGACTGATATCTGCTTGTGACACTCACAGCATGGGCTATATCAGGTCGTGTACATAGCATGGCATACATGAGGCTCCCTATTGCAGAAGCATAAGGGATCTTGCTCATGCGTTCTATTTCCTCAGGTGTGCTGGGGCACATCTTCTTGGAAAGATGAATACCATGTCTGAAGGGTATTAATCCCCTCTTAGAGTTTTCCATACTAAACCTCTTTAGTACTTCCTCTATGTACATCTTTCTGTGAAAGTCCTAGCATCCTATTCGGTCTATCCCTATAGACCTTAATTCCTAGAATAAAGGATGCTTCACCTAGGTCTTTCATGGAGAATTCCTTAGACAACCACATCTTGACTGATGTCAACATGGGAATATCATTCCCAATAAGGAGGATGTCATCCACGTACAATACGAGGAAGACAACAGCGCTCCCACTGACCCTTTTGAAAACACATGGTTCCTCTTCATTTTTGATGAAACCAAACTTTTTGATCACATCATTGAAACGAGTGTTCCAGCTCCGAGATGCTTGCTTAAGTCCATATATGGACCTTTGCAGCTTGCAAACCTTGTGATCAGTATCACTGGATGTGAAACCTAGCGGCTGTTCCATATAGATATCTTCCTCAAGATATCCATTTAGGAATGCCGTTTTCACGTCCATTTGCCATATTTCATAATCGAAATAGGCTGCAACAGGCAAGCAATGTGCGGATGGATTTTAGCATAGCTACCGAGGAAAAGGTATCCTGATAGTCAATGCCTTCACGTTGACTATAACCTTTTGCCACCAGTCTAGCCTTGAATGTCTCCACATTCCCATCTGCACCAATCTTTCTCTTGAAGATCCATTTACACCCAATAGGTACTATACCTTCTGGTGGATCTACCAAGGTCCAGACTTGGTTTGAGTGCATCGAGTCAATTTCTGACTTCATTGCCTCAAGCCATTTCTCGGAGTCGATATCTGATATCGCCTCGTTGTAGGTTTTGGGATCATCACCATGAGCACCATTACCTATGAGGAACATTTCCTCTATATCCTCTGAAATAATACCTAAGTATCTTTCAGGGGGACGGAAAACTCTTTCCGATCTACGAGGTGGAGGAGGTAGTGTTCTTATTGGCTCAACCTGATTTGGTTCCACTTGGTCCTTAGCTCGTTCTGCTTGTGAGACTTTCTCATCAAGCTTAATCTGCTTTCCAATGCCACTATCTTGAATAAACTATTTTTCAAGAAATATGGCATGTCGACTCACAATCACATTGTGGTCTTCTGGAATGTAGAAATAGTATCCTAATGACTCTTTAGGATATCCTATGAATCGAGCTCTAAAGGACCTAAACTCTAACTTGTCCGCTTGTTGTCTTTTGACATAAGCCGGACAACCCCAAATTCTGAGATGACTCAGACTTGGTTTCTTACCGTGCCATATCTCATACGGTGTGGTAGGAACGGTTTTAGAGGGAACCCTATTCAGTAAATAGATTGAAGTTAATAATGAATGTCCCCAAAGAAAATCTGGGAGGTCTGTGAAGCTCATCATGGATCGAACCATATCCAATAGAGTCCGATTTCTCCGTTCTGAAACCCCGTTGAGTTGAGGTGTTCCTGGTGGAGTCCATTGAGAGACTATGCCATTTTCCTTAAGATAGTCTAGGAATTCCCGGCTAAGGTATTCACCTCCTCGATCTGATCGAAGAACCTTAATGGGTTTTCCAGTTTATTTTTCTACTTCATGTCTGAATTCTTTGAACTTTTCAAAGGCTTCAGACTTATGTCTCATAAGATACACATACCCATACCTAGACAGATCATCGGTAAAGGTAATGAAGTAGACAAAATTGCCTCTAGCCGGCACATCGAATGGGCCGCACACATCAGTATGTACTAGGGCAAGGAGATCTGTGGCCCTCTCCCCATGTCCAACAAAAGGGAGTTTAGTCATTTTGCCTTGAAGACAAGATTCACAAGTTGGATATGACTCAAAAGTCAATGGACTCAATAGCCCATTTTTCTCCAATTTGTTAATCCTATCTTCTGCTATATGACCTAATCTCAGGTGCCATAGATATCTGTCATTTGGACTATCCCTAGGTCGTTTGGCATTCACGTTTTGCTCGATAGTTAAAATAGGTACATCAATATGCAACTGATAAAGACCATTAACAAGGAAACCATTTGCAATTTTATTTCTTTCATAAAGAATGTTACAATGGTCCTTAAAGAAGGTGATCACATAACCTTCTTGTGCTAAGCATGAAACAGAAATCAAATTCCTGCTAGCTGCAGGCACATAATAACAGTCTTTTAAAACTAAGTCTAAACCAGATGGTAATCGCAGAGGGTATGTTCCCACGGCTACTGCAGCAACTCTTGCTCCATTACCGACGCGTAGGATCATGTCTCCATCCCTCAGCCTCCTGCTATCCTCAAGACCCTGCATAGAAGTGCACAGATGAGCACTAGAACCAGAGTCAAGCACCCAACTGGATGCAGAAGAAACCGTAAGGTTAGACTCAATAACGAGCATACCTCCAGAAGGACCTTCCTTCTTGTTCTTTAGGGTGGCCAGGTAAGTAGGGCAGTTCCGCTTCCAATGGCCGTCGCTGTTGCAATGGAAACACTTTCCTTTGCCATCGACCTTCTTCTTCGGTTCTGCCTTCTTCTTCTTTGATCCTTCTACCTTTTGCTTTTTCACAGACTTCTTTTTCTTTCCATAAGACTTTCTTTTGGAAGAAGTCCGTTCCATAGCAAGAACTGAGCCTTTAGAACCTTTCATAGAAAGCTCAGCGGTAACCAGCATATTCATCAACTCGGCCAAGGAATTTTGAAGTTTATGCATGTGGTAATTCATGATGAATTGCCCATATGCATCAGTCAAGGATTGCAGAATAATATCATTCTGCAAGATCCAAGTCCAACTTCACACCGAGCTTCTCAAGCTCTTCCATGTCCTTGATCATTGTCAGACAGTGATCTTGGACTGACTGCCCATCACGCATCTTAGCCTTAAAAAGTCATTTCGTGACTTGATATTTGGCTGCGCGACTCTGTTCACCAAACATCTCCTGCAGGTGAGCCAACATTTGGCGAGCAGTCCCGATATCTTCATGTTGGCGCTGGAGCTCATCAGACATCGAGCCCAACATGTAGTATCTGGCCTTATTATCTTCGTCAATCCATTTTTCCAGAGACGCTCTCTGTTCAGTGGATGGACGAGCTGGTAAGGTGGGAGGGTCCTGGTCCAAAACATGTGTTAACTTCTCTGAACCCAAAACAATTTTGTAGTTCCTGAGCCAATCTTTATAATTGGGTCCAGTCAGTCTATGTGTGTCTAGGATACGTGCCAGTGGGTTGGACGCAGACATTTTCTTTTTTCTATAGAGAGTCAAAGATTCTAGTTAGATACTGTAATTTTGACTTGACCAATTTGTTTAGGGATTTTATTTTTAAACAAATTAGCTCCCACTATTTTCTCGGATCCCTACACTCCCTCTGTAGAGATGCGAAAATCTCCACGATTGAATGATTTCTAGTGGGTGGTGCGGTCTCACCAACTGACTCATCACCTCACCTAACAGTTATTGGTGATGGGTTAGCCAATGAGTGAACAACTCTTGTTCAATGATTCTCTAATCATGGTGCACCCAAACTTGGTCTCTAATTCATGAATCTCACCGTATCCAGAATATTGATCCACTCCTTAGTTAAGTCAGACCCACCATTTGCATAGACTGGGTTCCTAATTGGGTCTCTCACCGTATCCGAAATATTGAGCCCAACTCATCCTCCAGCCCATAGCATCCAATGCCTAATAGACATGGTTGCGTCTTTTCCGGTGCAACTGAGCCACTGTATCCAGCCGAGAACAATCAACCCCGGGAAGGGCCCGCACGTCTACAATGGTGGAAGACCTCGGACTTAATCTTTTCTTAGGGAGAATTGATTCAGGTCTCATTAAACTAGACTTGGCTTAGTCATAACAATTATGACTAACCTAGTGGCATGCGTCAGCTCGGATTATTGACCACCTCAGATCAGAACTGTGTCAACAGATATGGCCAGGTAAGTGAGACCGGTGGAAGGAATATGCCGTTAACTCGCACAAGAACGCATTCAGGTCGAGTAGCTTCCAATTAAAAACCAGTCGGTCGTCTGTGCCAAACTTACCTTAGACACCAAATTGTTGAGTCAGAACCAATTGGGTTAGCCTACAATCCAGACTCTAACCTCTGAGCCTAATTAGGTCTTGCTTGATCGTGACTCGATCTTGACCCAGACTTAATCCTATTAGGCTGGTCAATTTAAGCATTGTTGATCCCATCTAACCAACTCTTGATTCGGTTTGATCAACCGCTTAGACCTAATTGAGCTACCCAAGCCCGAACCCAGTATTATGAATATGTCTTAGATCTGAAAATTTTCTCAATTTTAGACCTAATTAATATTCCATAATCTTAATTCTTAATTAAGTTTAGGGTTCATAAACAAAATATGCACAATAAAATCCTAGGGTTTCAGGATCTAGGGTTTTGCAGAAAGTAAGTTTTGGGTTTCTGATTAAGGACGAACGTATGCAGCACTCCTACACATCATAAGAACACCCCATCGAATGGGAAGGAGAGGGCCTTTAAATCCCTTCTTCATTCTTATGACCGGACGGCCAAGAGGAACGCCTTAATCAGGAACATGTAAATCTACAAAACTAGTATAGATCTATATCATATATCTCATATATAAAAATTAGATCTAACTCATGGCATATTTTGCATACATCTCATGTATCAAATCATGCATATTTTCAGATCTAAATTATCTCATAATAATCTAAAAAATTAGATTTAAATTGATCTAATCAAAATAAATTCTAATCTAGATAATTATGTAGAACTATTCTACAACTAGTCTAGTCATGCATCTATCATATCTCATATGATATTTAAAATTAAATAATTTTTATTTGCTGTTTATCAGATGTTATTATAATACTTATAATATCAAAAAATAGTAAATAAGAAGATCTAAAATATGATTTAATCAGATTAAATCAAAGACATGCAAAACTATTCTATAGAACTATTCTATTCTAGAACTAGTCATGCATATCTTCATGTTCTTAGATCCAAATCATTTAATTTTAATTTTTTTGATTTCAGATCTGATCACATCTCATGTGACATCTGAAATCACTTTATTTTCTAATTAAAATAAAATTAAAATCAGATCTAAATAATTTAGAACCATGGCTCTGATACCAGTTGAAGGGAAAATCCTGATTTCCCGGTCCAGGTTCGTCCAGATCTGATTAGATCAAGAGATATATTTCAAAAATTTTTTTTTGATCTTAATCAGATCTTGATATGTTTCAGATCTGATTCTTATTATTTTAATAAATAAAATAAAATAAGATAAATTAAATCAAATTTAATTTACCTGATTTGGGTAATCCTATTACCCTGTAGATGATCCTGATTGCAGCGGAAGGTTCTGGATCTTAGCCACGCAAGCGCCTGGCCTCTACCGGTATCCACTTAGGTTGGATCTGGAGATCCTCTTCTTCTCTATCACACCTCCAAAAATTAGATCTGGATCTGATCTGGAGGATCTTCAAAACTCTTTTGAAGATCTGCAGTCGTCCTTTTGCAGCAGCGCAGCCTTCTTGCTTTTGATCGCCTTTCCTTGATCTGAATCGCACCAAACTAAGTCCAAAACACCTTTTGGACGTGGAGAGCAAGAGGAGAAGAGACTATGGCATGGAGAAGGAGGGGAGAGGCAGCCTTGGGGCGTATCTAATAGCATTGGAATTAGGGTTGGGCGCAGGGTCTTATTTATAGACCTCTTGTGATCCAACTCCTCTTCCTCTCAACCAATCACAACCCTTTGTGAAATCAGATCTAAATCTGATTGGTTGGAATAGAGACCCCTGGATTCCTCCTTAGAGGGCGCCTAAGACCAGTCAAACTGGATTCTTAGTAGAACTCTGATTGGAATCCAAAAGGGAGGTGGAGTCCTTGTCCAACAAGGACTCCTAGGCGCCTCCTACTTGGGCTCACGCCACCCTTGGCGTGCGCCCTTCTCCTTGCCAGGTTCTGGCAGGGGGACAGGCCCCCACCAGCTCTCCAATAGGTGCATGACATGTGGTCAAAAGTCAAAGGGTCAATGGTCAACATTTGACCAGTCAAAGGTAGACTTTTGACCAAAGTCAAAGAACAAGAAATGGCAGGTGACCAAAAATGGCAGGTAATGTCTTACAAATAAGACAACCTATTCTGACTTGGACAACCTCCAGTCAGACCATATGAAGGCCTCTGATTGAGCACAAACTCCTTTGGCTCAGTCAGGACAACTTATTTGTGATAGTAAAAGAAGAACGTTAGGTTCAATCGAGTGCTAGCACGATTTCCTTGAACCTAATTGAATCTCATTCAGATCAATTGAACTAGATCAGTTCAATTGATGATCACCAGATTCAAACCCTTGTTTGTGTGACCCAGTTAGGTTCAGTTCTGTATGGTAATGGGATATGTCATGATCTCTATCATAGACATCATCGAAACTCCTTTCGATGGATCAGAACTCTTCTGATTCGAACAGCTAGAATGATCGATCATCTAAATCATTCTAATTGCTCCCAAAATCCACCAGTGACACCTAGCAGTATATGGTGGCAACCCATCAGAGCTGAATGCGAACCTCTTGGTGCAGCTACCTGTGTGATTAAGTTCTTCTATCTTGAGCCCCGATCAGATTAGGGTTAAGGTGAACTCGTCAAACCCTAGTCTCTGTCATATGATGTAATCATTCGATTCGAGTCCAATGTGAAAATCTAAATAGAAACTCTTTCTATTATTTCACTCTGCCATGGCCATGGGCTTCAGGACTTGATTCTCATGATCATCATAGGGCTACTCCTCTACCACCGAGGTAGATAGATCCCATCTTGATGCAATCCAGTTCCTACAATGAACATGTCACAGCCAACATACACCTCAGGGTTCCATATGGCTAGGAGACCGAGTAATGGTGTAGTCAAACTATAACACCCTCAAGGTGAACTGCCGATGCATCTCAGGTCAAAGAACCAGACACACTACTGCAGCATCGAGTCAATCATTGACGAGAAGGTAGACTTCCTAATGACTACTCGAGGTGGTCACGCTCAGTGCCCTCGTTCTCTAACGAGTACCTGTACTCTCGCTCCGGTGTCTCCACACCGTAGACTCAAGACTCATCTACTAAAGAGAAGCGATCGTACACCAACCTTCCGGATCAATCTCCATCCTCGTGATGATCCTATGGTCGGGAGCTGTTTATGAGTTAATAATGATTATTCATGTCTTAAATTTTCAACTCTTGAAAATATGAATTATCATTACCATTAACTCAAAGGATGTATCACAGACACTAAATACACATGTGTGATAGAAAATAACCCATTTCATTAATTATAGTCAAAATTACAATTTTGCCCCTAGAAGTGTATTACAAGTGTCAGCCAATTCTGGCTTCTAGGGCACATATATCTAACACGTACCTACCCATATCTCCTCCCATATCTTATTCTTGATGGCAGCATCCATCAAATGCCAATCTCTGGGCTCTATGGGAATAATGTCCGACTGCCTCACAAGCACTCCAAAAAAGAAATGCATCTCCCACATGGTCTCTCCTACTGGCCTCCCCTCCACATCGTAATAGACCATCACCTGATGCTGGTGGTTTCATACATATGCCATACGTGTGGGACTACAAAATATCCAGCTAGATGATGCATTGACAATGCAAATACGTTATGCAAATATATAGGTGGACAAATACTATATAAAAAATAAAGCTATACTAATATAATAAAAATGTATACTCAGATGCCTGCGTAGTATCATGTGTCTTAGATATGGGCGACGGTAAAGGCTCAGCTATCGGTGGAGTAGATACCGTCGATGGAGTAGATGTCGATGGTGGAGGTCCTTGAGTAGTCGATGTCGAGGTGGACGGAGTATGCTCCGTCTACTCCTCGGATGCTGAACTGCACGTAACCTACCGAGGGGCAGGGGTGAAAGCTAGATGGTATTTCGGTGCATCGTGATCTACAACGTTAATGAACATTAATCAATATAACATCATGACATATCAAATTCTATTTGCTTGAAAGTCAAGCCAGCTCCGTGCCTAAGATATCCGACTAGGATCCTCCTCCAGTCGGCTCGATCACGGCCTGAGCTGACTTGACTGCGTATCCTAGTCGGCTCGGCTGTGTGCCATCTCCTCAATCACTCCCTCTCTCCCTCTCTCAATCTCTCTCACCGACAATGGCGGCGAGGCCGAACCCCTCCCTCCCAGCTTTTCCATCTCTCGATCTTCCTCTCTCCTTCTCTCGATCTCCATCATCGATGAGGCCAGACCCCATCCCTCCCTCTCTCACTCTCTCGATCTCCCTTACCGGTAAGGCCATACCCCATCCCTCCTAGTGATGCCGGCGAGGTTGGACCCCCTCTCTCTCTCACACACACTCTCTCGCTCTCCCACTCTCCCTCTCTCAATCTCCCTCACCGACGAGGAGGGACCCCCTCCCTCCTAATGATCGCGGCAAGGCTGGATCCCTCCCTTCCTCTCTCAAGTACAGACTCATCGGGTATTTGAATTCAAATTCGGTACTAGTAATTAAAATTGGGTCTAGATCTGAATAACTAGGTTCTAATATGAATCCAATCCATTGATAGATCTAGTCCACAACCGCCGACATGGCACGATCCAAAGTTACCGCCACGGCACGGTCCAAAAACTATGGCATACAGATAATTATAATATTTATAATAAATATTTATAATATTTATTATAAATATTTTATAAATTATTATAAATATACATGATTAATAAATAATACTATAAAATTAAAAAAAAATTATACCTATGGCTATAGAGAGTGGGTCACACCGAAAGCTCCAAGGGTTGCTGGCGACGATGCTAGAGGTAACCTATAAAATAAAAGCAAGATAGTGAGATAGAGAAGAGAGAAAAAGAGAAAAGAGAGAGAGAGAGAGAGCAGGGGCAGTTGGGGATGGAGGCTAGGGGAGGGGCATAGTGACGAGTAGCCGAAGGAGGCTTTGCACTCGTCGGTGGAGGGTCAGTATGGTGGGGGGGGTTTGCGGGGCCGAAGGAGGGTGGAGGGGGGCTCATCGAAAGGGGGTTTGGTTTTGCACTGGGTCGGAGGAGGATAGAGTGTGGGGGAGGGGTTTCACGAGGGCCAACGGAGTATCGAGGGTGATGAGGGTTCACCGGAGGGAGATTCATAGGAGGCCGAGGGGGGTCGGATGGGGCTCGCTGGGGATTGAGGGAGGGTTGGATGGTTGGGGGCATTTCATGGACCGAGCGAGGGTGGAGAGGGATCACCGGAGGGAGATTGTGGGAGGCCAAGGGAGGGTCGGATGGGTTCGTCGGAGGGAAGTTTCGTTGGGGCTGAGGGAGGGCCGAATGGAGGGTGGGGTTGGTGGGGGGTGGTGGGTGGCGGGGAGGGGCGACCGAAGATGAAGGGCCGAAGAGGGAGTGGGAAGGAGGGATGACGTCGATCGAGGGGGAAGGAGGGGCGATGCCAGCCCAGAGGGGAAGGAGCCTCACCAACGACGAAGAGGAGGGGGAGAGAGAGAGAGAGATCGAGCATGCACGAAAGAAAAAATTTGAAAATTTTTAATCTAACCTACGGCAGTGGTTATCAAACCACTGCCATAGATCTACGACAGCGATTATCGAACCGCTGCCATAGATCTATGATAGTGGTTATCCAAAACCACTGCCCATATCTACGGTAGCGGTTCTATAACCACTGCTGTAGATCTATAGTAGCGATTTTTGATAACCACTATCATAGATTGGAAATAATTTTTTTATTATTTTCTCTCTAAATATTATATAATTTTAAAATTTAATATCCATCTTTACTATTCATTATTTAAATAATTATCATTAGAGTGTCATCATAAAAGATCACCTCGATCCGATGGCCCTAGCTTCATCAATCAGAAAAATTTAATTTCGACGATCACGAATGATGATGCGATGATCTGATAGATGGAGATCTCTGATGAATTCAAAAATCTGTAATGATGGTCTTGATAATATTTGTAGCATACTATCAAAGTTTCACTTCAATCGGACATCATTATCATGGTTAATTTAGTATGGAATAATTTTGATCGTTAAATTAGAAACAAGCGATCAAAGAGTTAAACGGCATCCGATTATGAGATAATTTTTTAGTTAAATAATCTTTGTTATAATTTTAAATATTTTATATGGTGATGATAGTAAAATTCAAATCATTTTCGTATAAACTATTCATGTTAAGCAGATATTACAAAAGCACGAGCACAACAACCAGTGAAGTTTCAGAATGGTTATCAGGAGACATATAGTTTTAGATTGTTCTTCATCTCATGAGTTGAATTTTATAATCACCACCATAAAAAATGATCAAAGTAGTAGCCAAGATCATTTAAGAAAAAAATTATCTCATAATCGGACACCATTTGGTCCTTTGATCACTCGTTTATCATTTAACGATCGAAACTAACCTATACTAAATTGACCAAGATAACGATATCCGATTGAAATAAAATTTTGATAGTACGCTACAAAATCATCGAGATCATCATTGCAGGTTTTTGACTTCATCAGAGATCTCCATCTATCAGATCATTGCATCATCGTTCGTGGTCATCGAAATCGAATTTTTCTGATCGATGAAGCTAGGGCCATTGGATCGAGGCGACCTTTTGCGATGACACTCTAATGATAATTATTTAGATAATGAATGAGAAAGCTGAATATTAAATTTTAAAATTATATAATATTTAAAAAAAAAATATGGTAGTGGTTACAATTAACCGTTGCCATAAATCAGATTATAGTAATGGTTCCTACTAACCACTGCTATAGGTCCGACTTATGGCAGTGGTTATAATAAACCACTGCTATAGGATGACTTATGGCAGCGATCTTTTGTAACCTCTGCTATAGGTCCGACCTATGGCAGCGATCTTTTGTAACTGCTGCTATATGTTGGACCTATGGCAGCGGTTACAAAAACCGCTACCATAGGTCTAACCTATAGCAGCGGTTAACAAAAATCGCTGTCGTAGAAGCTATGGCAGCGATTTCAAAAATTACTGCCATAGGTCATTTTTGTAGTAGTGTCCTCTCATCCTTTTTTTTCTCTAGAACAATCATATCATGTGCATAATCTTTAGGATTCCATCACCAGCTACCTACCTATAGCCGTTTGAATCCAGTCTGCTCAATGAGATAAGATTCCACCTAAAATCTAGTATGTACTAGACCTCCCTTAATCTTCTTACTACACCATCATGTATCCTCCAACTAACCATCCTGATACTTTTGATCGCACGTCTCGATCTATCTAATAGATGAATAGTATCCTCACTGCTCTCCAGGAAGTCAAACTGCTCATCTCTACAACAAAAATGATATGTGCATGTATAATCTAAAATCCATTGCTGAAAAAAATAGATTCCTCATTAGATATCTCTAGAACATCATCCTCTGACTCGCTACTGACCATCACTATAGTAGCTCTCATTCGATCTCTGAGCTGCGGGCAATCTCTGACAGGATGCCCTAACTCATCACATTGGTAGCATTTGATCTTGCTGAGGTTCCTCATCTTGAACCTGGATCATCTTCCTCATGATGTTCTGCCACTCCGTCTACTGCCACCTACTCTTTCAGAAACTACCAAAGCCGAGCAGCTACCATCTAAGCTCAAAGGTAAGTTCTTCCTCTTGAGATTAACCTCGTTCTGAAGAATCGCTATAGTAACCTTATCCATCTTAATAGTACTCTTCTCCACTAGAAGAGCAGTCATTAAAGACTTATATGAAGAGAAAAGCGATAATAGTAAGACTAATGCCCTAGTATTCTTCTAAACCTTTTCACTTATACTAAGAAGATCGATGAGAATCTTCTGAAAGTGGCTGAGATGCTCCTACACACTTTGTCCCTTGGTCATCCATAGTTGATAGAACTACCTCAAAAAAAAGAGGATGTTGATGAAGGACTTTACCATGTACAACTCCTCGAGTTTCGACCACAACACTATCGAGAAAGTCTCACCAAGTACATGGATCACCACCTTATCCACCAAGTACATATGGATGGCACTCACCATCTACATCTGTAGCCACTCCCAAGTCCTCTCCTCTAAGGTATCCGGCTTTTTTTCATTCAAGAGAGCATCGATTAATCTATGCTGGATGAGCACGTTCTTCACCCTCTCTTGCCACAAGAAGAAATTGCTCTTTCTATCGAATTAGTCGATCTCCACCTTGATTGTGCTTGTCTTCACCATCTTCTTTGATCTTGATCAATACCATCATGATCTAGGCAATTATGTGCACTGGTATTGTCAGGCTTTGATACCAATTATTGAGGTATCAATTGACTCTAATACTGATTGTTATGGAGTCTGGCCAGGACACCATAACTATAGGAACTTCTTGATATCACTTGCACTACACTCGATCATGCATGGATACTGTTGGAGATAAACCCCACTCAACCGAAGTCCAGTTTGATGCTTAGCCTAATGTAACTGATAATCACAGAAGAGCTTCGATCTGGAATTCTCCTTCCAGCGGGCAAACTCCTTTCGGACTCCTTCAGTGGTCGAACATCTTTCGGACTCCTTTAGTAGCTGAACTCCTCCAACGGTTGAACCCCTCTCGGACTCCTCCAGCGATCGAACTCCTTCCAAACTCCTCCAATGGCTGAACCCCTTTTGAACTCCTTCCAAACTTCTTCCAGTGATCGAACCCCTTTTTGGACTCCTTCAGCAGCCGAACTCCTCCAGTGGTCAAACCCCTCTCGAACTCCTCCAGCGATCGAACTTCTTTCAGACTCCTCCAGTAGTCAAACCCCTTTTGGACTCTTTCAGCATCCGAACTTCTCCATTAGTTGGACTTCATTCAGATTTTTCTTCAACCAAACTTCTTTCAGACTTCTCCTTTAACTAGACTTCTCCATCAGTCGAACTCCTTCTGAACTTCTCCATTAGTCGAACTCCATCTAAATTCTTTCAGTGGATTACTTTCATATTTCAACTAGCATTCCTCCCGAATGATCCCCTCTAGCCATATTTCCTTTAGGAATCCAAACTCCTCTAGAATTGATGTATGTCAAAGCTCTTCACCAACCAACGCTTGCTTCCTTCAAACTTCGACTATTAAATCTTGATGAATAGGCACATCACGACAACAGACACCTCTCTTCATAACAAACTCCATGTGACCTCGAGCGGCCTATTACCAAATAGTTATGGCTGTCACTATCAATCTGCTACAGATGGCACCTCTCTTCATAACAGACTCCACGTGGCTTCGAACGGCCCACTATCGAATGATTATGACTATCACTATCAGTTTGCTATAGGCGGCACCCCTCTCCATAACAAATCCCATGTGACCCTGAGTGGCCCACTATCGAATGATTACGGCTATCACTATCAGTCTGCTATAGGCTCTATCTATAAAAAGGGATCCTTTAGAGATGTTTTCTCTAAGCTCTCTTCTTCTTTCCAAAACTCTGCTGAATTCTTCCCTGAGCACTCTATTTCTATTGGCCAGAAGAGCTGACTTGATCATCGAAGGATCCTGTCGGAGCCACCACCACCGACTCTGAATGAAACTTTATTTTGTAGGTCACCGACGGTGACCTCTTCTTCCTCAACTTCAGCTCGTTCACTAGATTCTGCACTAATAGAATTGGCGCTAGAGGAAGGGCCCTCTATTCCTGAGATTTTCTTATTCTTGAAGGAGTGCTCAGCCGCGATCTCTCTTCTTCTTCTTTAAAGTTCTTTTCGAAAAAAATGCCTCCCAAGAAGGCAACTACCTAGAGATCTACCGCTTCTACCATCAGATCTGAGCCAGATCTATCCATCCTTGCTCCATTGCTGGCGCTTCAACCTCCTCCTCCACTGACGATCATGGTAGATCTGGAGCAATTTAACCTACTGATGTAGCAGGTTCAGAACCTCATCGAAAAGGTGCAGGCCATGTAGCAACCCTCCGTGGTGGTTTCGCTAGGAAACCCACCATCGGAATGTCAGAAACCAATCCCAAGGAGGCTTACTTGGGATAGCATACCCATCGCCCTTGAGAAGGAGAAATAGAGAGCAGAAAATCCTTGTTTGGATCATGATTTTACTTTGGAAGAGACCTTTTCTATCTACAGCCAAAAGCCTTCCAAGATCTGCGATCGATATGATGTCCTCGATCAGAAACTATGAGAGATGGACCGACAGATTGAGGAACTCCGCCACATCACCCAGGCTCACCATGATGATGTCTGCATCGATCCCCCTTTCTCTCTCCAAATTATGTAAGAGTTCATTCCGACGAACTTCAAGCTTTTCCAATTTGAAATCTATGATGGAACCTCTGATCTGGTCAATCACCTAGAGGCCTTCCAGACTATGATACTGCTCCATGGTGCACCAGTTTGCAGCTCACTTCATCAGTAGCCAATGTCTCCACCGAGGTTCAGATTCCATGATAAATATCAAGTAGAAGAAGGGAGAATCTATCCGAGCTTATGTCATCCGATTTAATGCTATTGCATTAGAGGTTCAAAATCTAGACCAGTCTGTTACAATGGCCACACTCAAGGACTTTCTTTAGAAGAATAATTTATTGTTCTTCCTGGAGAAGAAATACTCAGGAATTTTGTTGATCTGCTAGCTCGATCTGAAGGATATGTCCGAGCAAAAGAAGTCTTCAAGTTGAAGGATGAGGAACCTGCAGGAGAGCGGCAGGTGGGCGAGTCTAATAGATCCACCACTGATGGAGGATCGAATAAAGTTTGACCACACTCACGGACTCCTCCTGAGCACAAGCGAGCCTGAACTCCTCCTCGAGCTCGTCATCAAAGAAGCCCCGATAGATGGGTGTGAAAAAGTTCTCCCTCCAGAAGGTTCCATAACTATACCCCCTTTAATGCTCCTAAAATTCAAGTTTTGATGAAAATTAAAAATCAACTACCAAGATCAGAAGAATTACAATCTTCCCTAAACAAGTGCAATCAAAGCAAGTACTATTTGTATCATCATGATCACGATCATGATATTGAGGAATGTTTTTTGCTTTGAGATGAAATTAAAGAACTGGTCAGGCAGTATCGTTTGGACCGATTCCTACGATATCGGTCCGAGAGGAAAGGAGAGCAACCAAGGGCTCTTTCACAACTGGAGGAGACCCAGGGGAAGGGGTCTCAAGAAAATCAATCCCTAGGTGGAAGCATCAATACCATGGTCGGGGGACATCAGCAAGAAAAGATATAGAGGAGCTACATAATGAAAAGATTAAGCTGGACTTCTTTCTTAAGCCAGATAGAGGGCTTCTGGTACTAGAGATAAGATCTCCTTCAACCTCGGTTGGAGATAAGATCTTTCTCGAGCTTCAACCTCAACAGGAGATAAGATCTCCTTCAACCTCGACTGGAGATAAGATCTTCTTCGAGCTTCAACCTCAATAGAAGATAGGATCTCTCTCTCCTTCAACCTTGGCTAGAGATAGGATCTCCCCAGAGCTTTAACCTTAATAGGAGATAAGATCTCCCTCGAGCTTCAACCTTAATAGAAGATAGGATCTCCTTCAACCTCGATTGGAGATAAGATCTTCTCCGAGCTTCAACCTCAACAGAAGATAGGATCTCCTTCAATCTCGATTGGAAATAAGATCTTCCCCGAGCTTCAACTTTAATAGAAGATAGGATCTTCTTTCAACCTCGGTTGGAGATAAAATCTTTTTCAAGCTTCAACCTCAACAGAAGATAGGATCTTCCTCTCCTTTAACCTCGACTGAAGATAGGATCTCCCCCGAGCTTCAACCTCAACAGGAGATAAGATCTTCCCCGGCTTCAACTTCAATAAGAAGATAAGATCTCCTTCAACCTTCGATTGGAGATAAGTTCTTTCATGAGCTTCAACTTCAAAGAGAGATGTGTTGACTCTGGTTCTAGGCTCATTCTGTGGCACTTCCATTTTGCAGGGTCTTGAGGAATAGCAGGGAGGCTGAGGGATGGAGACATGTCCTATGCATCGTATATTGGAGCAAGAGTTGTTGGCAGTTTGTCGTAAGGGAACATACCCTTTCGATTACCATGCTGATTTTAGACTTAGTTTTAAAAGAACTGTTATTTATGCCTGCAGCTAGCAGGAATTTGATTTCTGTTTCATGCTTACACTAGAAGGCTATGTGATTACTTCTTAAGGACCATATGTAACATTCTTTATGAAAGAAATGAAATTGCAAATGGTTTCCTTATTAATGGTCTTTTATCAGCTATATATTGATGTACCTATTCTAAACTATCGAGCAAAATCGTGAACATGCCAATACGATCTAGGGATAGTCCAAACGATAAGTATCTATGCACCTAAGATTAGGTTTCATTATAGCAAGAATGATTAGGATCAACAATTGAAAAAAAAATGGCTTATTGAGTCCATTGACTTTCCGAGTCATATCCAACTTGTGAATCTTGTCTTCAAGATAAAATAACTTTAAACTCCCTTTGGTTGGAGCATGGGGAGAAGGGCGCACAGATCTTCCTTGCCTATACATACTTAATGTGTGGCGCACTCATGTTGATGTGCCGGCTAGAGGGCAATTTTGTCACTTCATTACCTTTACCGATGATCTGTCGTAGGTATGGGTATGTGTTATCTATGAGACATAAGTCTTGAAGCTTTTGAAAAGTTCAAAGAATCAGACATGAAGTAGAAAACAAACTGAAAACCCATTAAGGTTCTTTTGATCAATCGAGCGAGGGAATACCTTAGCCAGAATTCCTAGGACCTATTACTAAAGAAAAATGCATAGCGTCTCAATGGACTCCACCAGGAATACCTCAACTCAACAGAGTTTCAAATATAGAAATCGGACTCTATTGTATAGGTTCGATCCATGATGAGGCTTCAATAGACCTTCCTGATTTTTCTTGGGACACTTATTGTTAACTTCAATTTATTTACTGAAATAGGGTTCCCTCTAAAAACCGTTCCTACCACATCGTATGAGATATGGATGAATAAGAAACCAAGTCTGAGTCAATCTTAGAATTGGGGTTGTTCCGGCTCATGTCAAAAGACAACAAAGCGGACAAGTTAGAGTTTAGGTCCTTTAAGAGCTCGATTCATAGGAATATCTAAGATCATTAGGATACTTTTTCTACAATTCCAAGAAGACCACAATGTGATTATGAGTCAACATGCCATCTTTCTTGAAAATAGTTTATTCTCAGATAGCGGCATTGGAAAGCAGATCAAGCTTGATGAGAAAGTCTCACAAGTACAATGAGCTAAGGACCAATTAGAACCAAATCAGGTTGAGCCAATAAGAACACTACCTCCTCCACCTCGTAGATTGGAAAGAGTTTCTCGTCCCTCTGAGAGATACTTAGGTATTATTTCAGAGGAAGTAGAGAAAATGTTCCTTATAGGTAATGGTGCTCATGGTGATGATCCCAAAACCTACAACGAGGCGATATTAGATATCGACTCCGAGAAATGGCTAGACAATGCAGTCAGAAATTGACTCGATGCACTCGAACCTAGTCTAGACCTTGGTAGATCCACCAGAAGGTATAGTACCTATTGGGTGTAAATGGATCTTCAAGAGAAAAATTAGTGCAGATGAGAATGTGGAAACATTCAAGGCTAGACTAGTGGCAAAGGTTATAGTCAATGCGAAGGCATTGACTATCAGGATACCTTTTTCCCAATGGCTATGCTAAAATCCATCCGCACATTGCTTGCCATTGCAGCCTATTTCAATTATGAAATATGGCAAATGGACGTAAAAACAGCGTTCTTGAACGGATATCTTAAGGAAGATATCTATATGGAATAGTCGCTAGGTTTCACATCCAGTGATATTGATCACAAGGTTTGCAAGCTGCAAAGGTCCACATATGGACTTAAGCAAGCATCTCGGAGCTGGAACACTCGTTTCAATGATGTAATCAAAATGTTTGGTTTCATCAAAAATGAAGAGGAACCGTGTATTTTCAAAAGGGTCAGTGGGAGTGCTGTTGTCTTCCTCGTATTGTACGTGGATGACATCCTCCTTATTGGGAATGATATTACCATATTAACAATAGTTAAATTATGGTTTCCTAAGGAATTCTCCATGAAAGACCTGGGCGAAGCATCCTTTATTCTAGGAATTAAGGTCTATAGGGATAGACCAAATAGGATGCTAGGACTTTCGCAGAAGATGTACATAGAGAAAGTACTAAAGAGGTTTAGTATGGAAAACTCTAAGAGGGGATTAATACCCTTCAGACATGGTATTCATCTTTCCAAGAAGATGTGCCCCAGCACGCTTGAGGAAATAGAACGCATGAGCAAGATCCCTTATGCTTCTACAATAGGGAGCCTCATGTATGCCATGCTATGTACACGATCTGATATACCCCATGCTGTGTCACAAGCAGATATCAGTCAAATCCAGATGAAGAATACTGGACTTCTGTGAAATGTATCCTTAAGAAGAACTAAGGATATGATGTTGGTCTTTGGTAATGGAGAACTCTAAGTCCAGGGATACACAGACTTGGATTTCATGTCCGATATAGATGATCGAAAGTCGACATCTGAGAGTCTGTTTGTGTGCAATGGTGGTACTGTCAGCTGGAAGAGTTCCAAACAAACGGTGATAGCAGATTCCACTATGGAAGAAGAATATATCGCAGCATCAGAGGCTGCCAAGGAAGCATTTTGGTATAAGAAGTTTGCTGCAGAAATTGGAGTAATGCCATCAGATGCCATTCCTCTATACTGCGACAATAATGACACCATAGCCCTTGCTAAGGAGCCAAGGTCTCACCAGAAATCCAAGCATATTGAGTGGTGATACCACCTCATCCGCGATTACCTTGAGAAGGGTTATGTCGAGGTCAAGAGAGTCAACTTCACAGACAATGTGGCAGACCCACTTACAAAGTCGTTGGGCCAGCAGAAGATCGAAGTCCACCTTGAGAAGATGGGACTTAAACTTATAGCCAATTGGCTTTAGGACAAGTGGGAGATTGTTAGATATATGTGCCCTAGAAGTCAGAATTGGCTGACACTTGTAATACACTTCCAAGGGCAAAATTATAATTTTGACTAATATCAATAAAATGGGTTATTTTCTATCATATATGTGTATTTAGTATCTGTGATACATCCTTTGAGTTAATGGTAATGATAATTTATATTTTCAAGAGTTGAAAATTTAAGACATGAATAATCATTGTTAACTCATAAAATGCTCTCGATCATAGGATCATCACGAGGATGGTGATTGATCCGGAAGGTTGGTGTACAATTACTTATCTTTAGTAGATGAGTCTTGAGTCTACGGTGTGGAGACATTAGAGCGAGAGTATAGATACCCATTAGAGAACGAGGGCACTGAGCGTGACCACCTCGAGTAGTCATTAGGAAGTCTACCTTCTCGTCAATGACTGACTCGATGCTGCAGTAGTGTGTCTAGTTCTTTGACCTGAGGTGCATCGGCAGTTCACCTTGAGGGTGTTATACTTTGACTACACCATTACTCGATCTCCTAGCCATATGGAATCCTGAGGTGTATGTTGGCTATAGCATGTTCATTGTAGGAACTGGATGGCATCAAGATGGAATCTATCTACCTCGGTGGTAGAGGAGCAGCCCTATGATGATCATGAGAATCAAGTTCAGAAGCCCATGGCCATGGAAAGAGTGATATAATAGAAAGAGTTTCTATTTAGATTTTTACATCGGACTCGAATCAAATGATTATATCATATGATAGAAACTATGGTTTGACGAGTTCACCTTAACCTTAACTGATCGGGGCTCAAGATAGAAGAACTTAATCACATAGGTAGCTGCACCAAGAGATTCGTATTCAGCTCTGATGGGTTGCCACCATATACTGCTAGGTGTCACTGGTGGATTTTGGGAGCAATTAGAGTGATTTAGATGATCGATCATTCTAACTATTCGAATTAGAAGAGTTCTGATCCATCGAAAGGAGTTTCGATGATGTCGATGATAGAAATCATGACATATCCCATTACCATACAGAACTGAACCTAACTGGGTCACACAAACAAGGGTTTGAATCTGGTGATCATCAATTGAACTGATCTAGTTCAATTGATCTGAATGAGATTCAATTAGGTTCAAGAAAATCGTGCTAGCACTCGATTGAGCCTAATGTTCTTCTTTTGCTATCATAAATAAGTTATCCTGACTGAGACAAAGGAGTTTGTGCTCAATCAGAGGCCTTCATATGGTCTGACTGGAGGTTGTCCAAGTCAGAAAAGGTTATCTTATTTTATAAGACATTACCTACCATTTTTGGTCACCTGCCATTTCTTGTTCTTTGACTTTGGTCAAAAGTCTAACTTTGACTGGTCAAAAGTTGACCATTGACACTTTGACTTTTGACCACATGTCATGCACCTATTGGAGAGCTGGTGGGGGCCTGTCCTCCTGCCAGAACCTAGCAAGGAAGAGGGCACATGCCAACCTTGGCGTGTGCCCAAGTTGGAGACGCCTAGGAGTCCCTGTTGGACAGGGACTCCATCTCCTTTTTGGATTTCAATTAGAGTTCTCCTAAGAACCAACTTTGACTGGTCTTAGGTGCCCTCTAAGGAGGAATCTAGGGGACTCTATTTCCACCAATCAGATTTAGATCTGATTTCACAAAGAGTTTGTGATTGGTTGGGAAGAAGAGAAGTTGGATCACAGTCAGTCTATAAATAAGACCATGTGCCCAACTCAAATTAGATTAGAAGTTTGGAAATTAAGATCTCCATGCCCCAAGGCCTTTTCTCCT
Organism: Cocos nucifera; assembly: GCA_006176705.1. Lineage (NCBI taxonomy): Eukaryota > Viridiplantae > Streptophyta > Magnoliopsida > Arecales > Arecaceae > Cocos > Cocos nucifera. The sequence goes on from QRFJ01006887.1 coordinate 44,098, forward strand.
CTCCTCCTCCATGCCAAACCACCTTTTCCCCTCCCTCTCCATGTCCAAAAGGAGTTTTGGATTTTTGGTTGGTGCAATCTAGATCAAAGAAAGACGACTGAAAGCTAGAAGGCTGCACTGCTGCAAAGGACGACTGCTGATCTTCGAAAGGAGTTTTGAAGATCCTCCAGATCAGATTCAGATCTGATTTTTGGAGATGTGATAGAGAAGAAGAGAATCTCTAGATCTAGCCCGAGTGGATAATTGTAGAGGGCAGGCACTTGCATGGCTAGATCCAGAACCTTCCGCTGCATACATGATTATCAACGGAAAATAGGATTACCCACTTCAAGGTAAATTAAATCTGATTTAATTTATCTAATTTTATTTTAATTTTTAAAATAATAATAATCAGATCTAAAATATCTTAGATTTGATCAAGATCAAAGAGAAAAATTTTTGAAATATATCTCTTAATTTGATCAGATCTGAATGAATCTGGTCCGAAAAATTAGGATTTTCCTTCAACAGTTAGGGCCTCTTCCCTCATCTCATCTAAAATGAACGAGGCCTTCGACTTTGCTCATATTAGGATGAGGTTCTCCTCCTATTTCTAATAGATTGTAGAGGCATATTAGGACCATTGTCAGGGCCTCTTTCCTTATCTCGTCTAAAATGAATGAGGCCTTCGACATTGCTCATGTTAGGACGAGGTTCTTCTTCTATTCCTAATGGGCTATAGGAGCACATTAGGACTATTGTTAGGACCTCTCTTCTCATATCATCTAAAATGAACGAGGCCTTCGAGTTGCTCATGTTAGGATGAGGTTCTTCTTCTATTCCTAACATGGCAATAGAGGCACAAATGGGCCGTTGAATGTGCCTCTCCCCTCCTCCTGTCTTAAATAACCAGAGGTCTTTGACTTGCTCATGTTAGAGCGAGGTTCTCCTCCTATCCCTATCATGATAATATGGACACAAATGGGCCATTGAATGGGTCTCTCCCCTCCTCCTATCTTAAATAATCGAAGGTCTTCGACTTGCTCATGTTAGGATGAGGTTCTTCTCCTATTCCTAATATGATAATAGGGGCATAAATGGGCCATTGAATGGGCCTCTCCCCTCCTCCTATCTTAAATAATCGGAGGTCTTCAACTTGCTCATGTTAGAGCGAGATTCTCCTTCTGTCCCTATCATGGCAATAGGGACACAATTGGGCCATTGAATGGGCCTCTCCCCTTCTCCTATCTTAACTAATTGGAGGTCTTTGACTTTCTCATGTTAGGATGAGGTTCTTCTCCTATTTTTAATATGGCAATAGTGGCACAAATGAACTATTGAATGGGCTCTCCCCCTCCTCCTATCTAAATAATCGAAGATCTTCAACTTCCTCATGTTAGGATGAGGTTCTCCTCCTATCCCTATCATGGCAATAGGGGCACAAATGGGCCATTGAATGGGCCTCTTCCCTCCTTCTATCTTAAATAATCAGAGATCTTCGACTTGCTCATGTTAGGATGAGATTCTTCTCCTATTCCTAACATGACAATAGGGACACAAATGGGCCGTTGAATGGGCCTCTCCCCTTCTCCTATCTTAAATAATAGGAGGTCTTCGACTTGCTTATGTTAGGACGAGATTCTCCTCCTATTCCTAACATGGCAATAGGGGCATAAATGGGCCGTTGAATGGGCCTTTCCCTTCCTCCTGTCTTAAATAATCGAAGGTCTTTGACTTGCTCATGTTAGGATGAGGTTCTCTTCCTATTCCTAACATGGCAATAGGGGCATAAATGGGCCGTTGTCGGGGCCTCTCCCCTCATCTCGTCCAAAATGAACGAGGCCTTTGACTTTGCTCACGTTAGGATGAGGTTCTCCTCCTATTTCTAACGGACTGTAGGAGCACATTAGGGCCATTATCAGGGCCTCTCCCCTCACTCATCTAAAATAAACGAGGCCTTCGACTTTGCTCACATTAGGATGAGGTTCTCCTCCTATTTCTAATGGACTGTAGGATACATTAGGGCCATTGTTAGGGCCTCTCCCCTCATCTCATCTAAAATGAATGAGGTCTTCAACTTTGCTCATGTTAGGACGAGGTTCTCCTCTTATTCCTAATGGACTGTATTTATCATGAGATCAAACTCGGAGGGTAGTCCCCCCTTTGTCATCGGTACATAACAAAGATTAGGATGTTGAAGTAGGAGAATTTCTTATCTTCTATTGAAGTTGAATCTCGGAGGATATCTTATTTTCGGTTAAAGTTGAAGCTCGAAAGAGATCTTATCTCCTGTTGAGTGTTGAAGAGAGACTCATTAGCATGACCTTCTT
>QRFJ01006888.1:0-65693 GCA_006176705.1 Cocos nucifera
TCTGATTTCTCTTATTATTTTAAATAAATAAAATTAAAAAGATTAAATTAAATCTAAATTTAATTACCTGATTTGGGGGTTAATCCTATTTACCCCTGTTAGGATGAATCCTGATTGGCAGACGGAGGTTCTGGATCTTAGCCACGCAAGTGCCTGGCCCTCTACCAGTATCCACATGGGTTGGATCTGGAGATCCTCTTCTTCTCTATGCATTGCCTCCAAAAATAGATCTAGATTAATCTGGAGGATTTTCAAAACTCTTTTGAAAGATCAGCAAGTTCGTTCCTTTGCAGCAGTGCAAACCCTTTCTCTCTTTGATCGCCTTTTCTTTTGATGGCTGGAATTGCACAACCAAGTCAAAAACTCTTTTGGATGTGGGGAGAGGAGAAGTAGGAGACCCGCTCTCTCGCTCCGGAGCCACACGCACGCGGCGACGCCAGAGGCCAGGCCTTGGGCTGGGAATCTCGTATTCTAATTGCATTGCGATGTAGAAATCTGAGTTGGGCGCAGGGTCTGTATTTAGTGAGGACTAAGGGTGATCCAACTCTCTTCTCCAACCATTCACACCCTTTGTGAAATCAAGATTCTAAATTACTGATTGGTTGGAATAGGAGTCCCCTGGATTCCTCCTTAGAGGGTGCCTAAAGACCAGTGCAAACTGGATTTCTTAGTAGAAACTCTGATTGGAATCCAAAAGGGAGGTGAGTCCTTGTCAATAAGGACTCCAAGGCGGCCTCCAAACTTGGGCACACGCCATTAGGGTGGCGTGCGCCCTCCTCCTTGCCAGGTTTTCATGGCAGGGGGACAGGCCCCACCAAGCTCTCCATTAAGTGTGATGACACGTGGAACAAAAGCAAAGGTCTATGCCAATAGCGTGCATGACACGTGGACAAAAGTCAAGTGGTCTATGGGTTCAATTATTTGACCGTCAAAGGTCAACTTTTGACCAAAGTCAACAGGACCAAAAATGGCAGTGTACCAAAAAATGGCAGGTTTCATGTCTTATAAAATAAGACAAACCTTCTCTTAACTTGGACAACCTTCCATTTAGGACCATATGAAGGCTCTAATGAGCACCAAAACTCCTTTGCTCAGTCAGGACAAACTTATTTTGATTAGTAAAAGAAAGAACGTTAGGTTCAATCGAGTGCTAGCACGATTTTCTTGAATCTAATTGATTCTCAATTACAGATCAATTGAAACTAGATCAGTTTCAATTGATGATCACCAGAATTCAAACCCTTGCTTGTGTGACCCAGTTATGGTTCAGTTCTATAATGTAATGGATATTATTCATGGATCTTTAATCATAGACATCATCGAAACTCTTTCGTATGGATCAGAAACTCTTCTGATTCGAACAGCTAGAATGGATCGATCATCATAAATCATTCTAATTGCTTTCCAAAATCCACCAGTGACACCTAGCAGTATATGGTGCAACCATTCAGAAAGCTGAATGCGAACCTCTTGGATGCAGCTACCTGTGTGGATTAAGTTCTTCTAATCTTGAGCCCAACAGAGGAATAATCAGATTGGGTTAAGGAAAAATCGTCCAAACCTCCTAGTCTCTGTCATATGATATAATTCATTCGATCGAGTTCCAAGTGAAATCTAATAGGAAACTCTTTCTATTATTTCCACTCTTGCCATGGCATGGGCTTCAGGACTTGATTTCTCATGATTATCAAGGGCTGCTCCTCTACACCGAGGTTAGATAGATTCCCATCTTGATTTGCAATCCAGTTTTCCTACAATGAACATGCAAAGCCAACATACTTCCAGGTTCCATATTGGCTAGGAGGACCGAGTCAATGGTGTTAGATCAAACTATACACCCTCAAGATGAACTTGCCGATGCATCTCAGGTTTCAAGAACCGAACGCACTACTGCAGGCATGGAGTAGTCATTTGACGAGAAGGTAGATTTCCTAATGGACTACTCGAGTCAAGGTGTCACGCTCGTGCCCTCGTTTCTCTTAAACAAGTACCTTGTACTCTCGCTCCAGTGACTCCACACCGATAGACTTAAGACCTTCATCTTACTAAAGAGGAGCCGATTGTTACATCAAACCTTTCGGATCAATCACCGATCCTCGTGATTGATCCTCATGGTCGGGCAGCTGTTATGAGTTAATAAATACATTATTCATGTCTTAAATTTTCAAAACTCTTGAATATGAATTTATCATTCCATTAACCAAAAAAAAAAAACGGATGTATACCAGACCACTACAATACACATTATGTTGATAGAAAAATAAACCATTATTGATTTAAGCCAAAAATTACCATTGCCCCTAGAAGTGTTATTACAAGTGTCAGCCAATTCTGCTTCTAGGGCACATATATCTAACAACTCTTCCCACTTGTCCTAAAGCCAAATTTGGCTACAAGTCTAAGTCCCAATCTTCTCAAGTGGGCCTTTGATCTTCCTGCTTGTCCCACGGCTTTGTTAAGATGGGGTCTGTCTTCAAATATATCATGCGAGATTGACTCTCGACCCACGTAATCCCACAAAAAAAGATAAATCGCGGAGAGAGCGCGTGCCAATCTGCTTGAACTTCTGGTGGACCTCGGCTCATAGCAAGGGCTATGGCGCCCATTATTTATCGCAGATAAGAGAATGCATACATTAAAGAAATAGAGCATATACAAAAAATCACAAATAATCAAAATGCAGGCAAACATATATATAGATACAACAGAACGCTATCTATATAATGAACAAAGCCTCTGATGCGCTATAATATTCTGCTTCCATGGTGGAATCGTGCGATCACAGTTTGCTTGAACGCTTCAGCTACAGCTCCACCATGCACACAAACAAGACTTCCAGATAGTCGGGACTTTCGATCATCTATATCAACGGAGACATGACAGTCCGACCGCTCGCTCGCCTATCCTTGGAACTTGGATTCGTCCAACCAATAGACCAACATCATTCCCTTATTCTTCTCAAGTACTTAAAGGAACATTTCACAGAAGTCCAGTGTTTTCCTCACCTGGATTGACATGATATCTGCTTGATGACAATCACGAGCCATTGGGCATATTCAGGTCGTGTAACTAGCATGGATACATTGAGGCTCCCTATTGCAGAAGCATAAGGATTTTTCAAATAATAGATTAATTGCATAATAAACTATTTTCCTCAGGTGTGCTGGGGCACATTCTTCTGGAAAGATGAATACCATGTCTGGAGGGTATTAATCCACTACATAATAGAGATATTAATCAAATAACATAAACCTCAAAAATAATATAGTTACTTCCTCTCATGTACATCTTCTGTGAAAGTCCTAGCATCCTATTCGGTCATATCCCTATAGACCCTTAATTCCTAGAATAAGGATTGCTTCACCTAGGTCTTTCAGGGGATCCTTTGACAACACATCTTGAAGATATCAAAAATATAGATATACATATAACCATAAAAGAGAGGATAGTCAACAAACGTAACATACATACGGGAAGAACAGTGCTTCATCACTGACCCTTTTTGAAAAACAACATGGTAATAACACTCATACGATATATATATTATATACCAAACCATTTTGATCACATCATTGAAAATGAAAGTAAATCCAAGCATCACGAAAAAGATTGCTTGCTTAAGTTCCCATTTTGGACCTTTTGCAGCTTGCAAACCTTGTGGATCAGTATCACTAGATGTGAAACCTATGGCTGTTCCATATAGGATAACTTCCTCAAGATATCCATTTAGGAATGCTGTTTTCACGTCCATTGTTCTATCTTCCATAACTCGACCACAATAGGCTGACCACGCAACGTTGTCGGATGGATTTTACAAGCTACTGGAGAAAAGGTATCCTGGATAGTCATGCCTTCGCGTTGACTAAACTTTTCGCCAACCAATCTAGTCGATGTCCACATTCCCATCTGCACCAATCTTTCTCTTGAAGATCCATTTCACACCAATAGGTTACTTTTACCTTCTGTGGATTACCAAGGTCCGACTTGTTTGAGTGCATCGAGTCGATCTCTACTGCATTGCCTCAAGCCATTTCTCAAGGAGTCGATATCTTGATATCGACTCGTTGTCATTGTTTCTGGGATCATCACCATGAGCACCATTACCTATGAGGAAACATTTCCTTCTACATCCTCTAAAACCAAGACCTAATTTTATTCTTTCAGGGGTACGGGAAACTCTTTTTCGATAATACGCAGGTGGGGAGCGTTGTGTTTATTGGCGTCAACCTTGATTGGTCCACCTTTGGTCCTTTAGCTTGATTCTGCTTGTGAGGACTTTTTCATCAAAGCTTGATTCTGCTTTCTCCAATGCCGCTACTTGAATAAACTACTTTTTCAAAGAAAGATGCCATGTCGACTCACAATCACATTTGTGGCTCTGGATGTAAAAATAGTATCCTAATCGACTCTTTAGGATATCCATGAATTCAAGCTCTACAAAGGACCTTAACTCAACTTTGTCCGCTTGTTTGTCTTGACATGAGCCGGACAACCCCAAATTCTGAGGATGACTCAGGGACTTGGTTCCGTACCATGGCCATATTCTCATCGGTGTGGTAGGAACGGTTTTTGTAGAGGAACCCTATTTTAGCCAATAGATATGAAGTTAATAATGAGTTATCCTCAAGAAAATCAGTGCCCCGGTCTGTGAAGCTCATCGTGGATCGAACCCATATCTATAGAGTTCGATTTCTCCGTTCTGAAACCTTGTTTGAGTTAGGTGTTGCAACATAAGAGGAAGATAATTGAGAGACTAGCATTTTCCTTGAGATAGTCTATGAATTCCTCTGCTAAAGGTATTCACCTCTCGATTCTAAATCGAAGAACCTTAATGGGTTTCCTGTTTGTTTTTTCTACTCAGTTCTGAATTCTTTGAAACTTATTCAAAGCTTTCAGACTTGTGTCTCATAAGATACACATACCCATAACCTAGACAGGAAATTCATCAGTAAAGGTAATGAAGTAGACAAAATTGCCTCTAGCCGGCACATTTCAAATGGGCCGCCACATCTGTATGTACTAGGGCAAGGAGAATCTGTGGCCCTCTTCCCATGCCTCCCAAGGGAGATTTTAGTCCAGTTCTGCTGAAGACAAGATTCCCAAGCTGGGCTATGGACTTAAAAGTCAGATGACGCAATAGCCCACCCTTCTTCTCACCAATTTGTTAGTCCTATTCTTCTGCTATTATGAGCGCGTAATCTCAGAGGGTGCCAGTAAGATTATTGTCGTGGGTGTGTACGATCCCGGTAGGTGGTTGGCATTCACAATCTCAATAAAAAATAGGACATCGATATGCAAACTGATAAAGCCCATTAAACAAGAAAACCATTTTCAATTTTTATTCTTTCATATAAGAATGTTACAAATGGTCTTAAGAAGGTGACACATAACCTTCTATGTGTAGCATGAAACAGGAAATCAATTCCTGCTAAGCTGCAGGCAATAATACAGTCTTTAAAAAAAACTAGTCTAAAACCCAGATGGTAATCGAAGAGGGTATGTTCCCACGGCTACTGCAGCAAACTTCTTGGCTTCATTCACCGACGCGTTGATTCATTTCTCCATCCCTCAGCCTACCTGCGTAATACCTCAGACCCTGCATAGAAGGACTAAGTGAGCACTAGAATCCAGAGTCAAGCACCCAACTGATGCAGGAAGAAGAAACCGTAAGGTAAATAGACTCAATAACGGAGGTCCTCCCGCCCGCCAACGTCCTTCTTGTTTCTTTAGAGGTGGCAGGTTAAATAGGGCAGTTCCGCTTCCAATGGCCGCTTCGCTGTTGCAATGAAACACTTTCCTTGCCATTTCGGCCTTTTTTTCTATCGATTCTGCCTTCTTCTTCTTTGATCCTTCCACCTTTTGCATTTTCACAGCGGACTTCTTTTCTTTGCATAAAGACCTTTCTTGGAAGAAAGTTCGTATTCATAGCAAAGAACTGAGCCTTTAGATCTTATAGAAAGCTCAAGTGGTAACAGCATATTCACTTAACTCGGCCAAGGAATTCTAAAGTTTAGCATGTGTAATTCCAGATTTATTGCCCATATCATCAGTCAAGGATTGCAGAATAGATATCGTTCTAGCAGACCAAGTAACCAAAAAACAATAATCACAAAAAAACACGAAGAACATTTAAACATCAAAAAGATAACTATATCACAATGTCCTTGATCAATTGGATCCAGACAGTGATTTCATTGGACTGACTGAAGCCCATCACGCATCTTATAGCCTTAAAAAAGGATCATTGTGACCTTGAATATGGAACAAAATAGGGAAACAAAAATAGCCAAAAACACACGACCAGACCATACTGCACTATCACAACAACATCTCCACTCGCACGCCCCCCAGTGAGCCACATTTGCGCGAGCCCAGCCCCGATACTCCTCATGTTCGTGGACCGGGCCGCCGTGGAGACTTCATCAGACATCAAGCCCAAACATGTAAATATCTAGCCTTATTTTTCTCTCAATCATTTTTCCAGAGATGCTTCTCTGTTCAACAGCAACCGCCAAATGGACGGGAGGTGGTAATAGTTGGAGGGTACCTGGCCAAAACGATGGGGAGTTAACCTCTCCTCAGAAACCCAAAAATAATTTTTGTAAGTTTCCTGAGCCAAATCTTTATAATTGAGGTCTGGTCAAGATTGGATTGTACCAGGTACGTGCCAATGAGTTTTGAAACGCAGACGAATTTCCCAAGTAGAGAGGGTCAAAGATTTCAATTAGATACTTTAATTTGACCTTGGACCAAAATAATATGTTAGGAGCCAATAATTTATTATATTACACAAATTAGCTCCCACTTTTTCTCGATTTCCCCTACACTCCCTCGTAGAATGCGAAAATTTCTCCTGAATGATTTCTAGTCGCCGGTGAGGTGGTGCGGTTCTCACCCAAAATAGAACTCATCACCTCAACCTAAACAGTTATTAGTGATGGCGTTAGCCAATTGACAGTGAACAACTCTTGTTCAATGATTCATCTACCCTCATCGGCCCCCCTGTACCTGAACTTGGTCTTGCGGTAATTTCATGAATCTCACCTATCCAGAATAGTTGACCTCCCTCCTACGTTAGAGTCAGACCACCATTTGCATAGAAATGAGTTCCTAATGGGTCTCTCACCGTATTCCAAAATATGAGGCCAACTCATTGCTCCCCAGCCCATCGATTCCAATCCTAATAGACATTGGTTGCGTCTTCCCGATGTCAACTGAGCCACCTGTATCCACCGAGACAATTCAACCCCAGGGAAGGGCCCGCACATCTTACAATGGTTGGAAGACCTCAGACATTAATCTTTTCTATAGGAGAAATTGATTCAGGTCTCATTAAAACATGACTTGGCTTAGTCATAACATTATGAACAGTAACCTGTCATGTGTAGCGATGGGATTATGACCACCTCAGATCAGAAAATGCGTCAACAGATGTTATTGGCTAGGTAAGAAGCACAGGTGGAAGGAATAATTGCCATTAAACTCGTACAAGAATGCATTCAGTCGAGTAGCTTTCAATTTAAACAAATCAAAAGAAACCCCCGTCAGGTCGTCTGTTGCCAAAACTACCTTAGAGACACCAAATTATTGAGTTCAGAACAATTGGGTTAGCCTACCAATCCAGCTTAACCTCATGAGCCAATAGGTCCTTGCTCGCACGGCTCGGATCTTGACCCAGACGTAATCTATTAGGCTGGTCAATCTTCTAGCCATTGTGATCTCCATTAAACTCCTTGACTTCCGCGTCTGTCTCAAACTGCTAACCTAATTGAGGCTACCACAGCCCCCGACCCAGACTTCATCACTATGTCTTAGATCTAAAAATTTCTCAATTTTAACCTAATAATATTTCATTAAACTTATTCTTAATTAAAGTTTGAGGTTCATTAAACAAATATGCACAATAATCTAAATCCTAGGGTTTCAGGATCTAGGGTTTTGCAGAAAGTAAGTTTTGGGTTTCTGATTAAGGACGAACACGCAGCACCCCTACACATCATAAGAACACCCCATCGAATGGGAAGAGAGGGCCTTTAAACCCTTCTTCGTTCTTATGACCGGACGGCCAAGAGGAACGCCTTAATCAGGAACATTCAATACTACAAAACAATATCAGATCTATATCATATATCTCATATATAAAGTAGATCTAATCATGGCATATTTTGCATACATCTCATGTATCAAATCATGCATGTTTTCAGATCTAAATTATCTCATAATAATCTAAAAAATTAGATTTAAATTGATCTAATCAAAATAAATTCTAATCTAGACAATTATGTAGAACTATTCTACAACTAGTCTAGTCATGCATCTATCATATCTCATATGATATTTAAAATTAAATAATTTTTATTTGCTGTTTATCAGATGTTATTATAACACTTATAATATCAGAAAATAGTAAATAAGAAGATCTAAAATATGATTTAATCAGATTAAATCAAAGACATGCAAAACTATTCTATAGAACTATTCTATTCTAGAACTAGTCATGCATATCTTCTTAATCTTAGATCCAAATCATTTAATTTTAATTTTTATGATTTTCAGATCTGATCACATCTCATGTGACATCTAAAATCACTTTATTTTCTAATTAAAATAAAATTAAAATCAGATCTAAATAATTTAGAACCATGGCTCTGATACCAGTTGAAGGGAAATCCTGATTTCTCGGTCCAGGTTCGTCCAGATCTGATCAGATCAAGAGATATATTTCAAAAATTTTTCTCTTGATCCCAATCAGATCTTGATATGTTTTCAGATCTGATTCTTATTATTTTAATAAATAAAATAAAATAAGATAAATTAAATCAAATTTAATTTACCTGATTTGGGTAATCCTATTACCCTGTAGATGATCCTGATTGCAGCGGAAGGTTCTGGATCTAGCCACGCAAGCGCCTGGCCTCTACCGGTATCCACTCGGGTTGGATCTGGAGATCCTCTTCTTCTCTATCATGCCTCCAAAAATCAGATCTAGATCTGATCTGGAGGATCTTCAAAACTCCTTTTGAAGATCAGCAGTCGTCCTTTGCAGCAGTGCAGCCTTCTTCTTTTGATCGCCTTTCTTTTGATCTGGAATGCACCAACCTAAGTCCAAAACTCTTTTGGATGTGGAGAGGAGAAGGAGGAGAAGTTTAGGCATGGAGGAAGAGGGGAGAGGCAGCCTTGGGGCATGGGAAATCTCTATTCTAATTGCATTGCATTAGAATCTGAGTTGGGCGCAGGGTCTTATTTATAGACTAAGCGTGATCCAACTCCTCTTCCTCCCAACCAATCACAACCCTTTGTGAAATCAGATCTAAATCTGATTGGTTGGAATAGAGTCCCCTGGATTCCTCCTTAGAGGGTGCCTAAGACCAGTCAAACTGGATTCTTAGTAGAACTCTGATTGGAATCCAAAAGGGAGGTGGAGTCCTTGTCCAACAAGGACTCCAAGGCGCCTCCAACTTGGGCACACGCCTAGGGTGGCGTGCGCCCTCCTCCTTGCCAGGTTCTGGCAGGGGGACAGGCCCCCACCAGCTCTCCAATAGGTGCGTGACATGTGGACAAAAGTCAAAGTGTCTATGGTCAACATTTGACCAGTCAAAGGTCAACTTTTGACCAAAGTCAAAGGACCAAAAATGGCAGGTGACCAAAAATGGCAGGTCATGTCTTATAAAATAAGACAACCTTCTCTAACTTGGACAACCTCCAGTTAGACCATATGAAGGCCTCTGATTGAGCACAAACTCCTTTGGCTCAGTCAGGACAACTTATTTGTGATAGTAAAAGAAGAACGTTAGGTTCAATCGAGTGCTAGCACGATTTCCTTGAACCTAATTGAATCTCATTCAGATCAATTGAACTAGATCAGTTCAATTGATGATCACCAGATTCAAACCCTTGTTTGTGTGACCCAGTTAGGTTCAGTTCTGTATGGTAATGGGATATGTCATGATCTCTATCATAGACATCATCGAAACTCCTTTCGATGGATCAGAACTCTTCTGATTCGAACAGCTAGAATGATCGATCATCTAAATCATTCTAATTGCTCCCAAAATCCACTAGTGACACCTAGCAGTATATGGTGGCAACCCATCAGAGCTGAATGCGAACCTCTTGGTGCAGCTACCTGTGTGATTAAGTTCTTCTATCTTGAGCCCCGATCAGATTAGGGTTAAGGTAAACTCGTCAAACCCTAGTCTCTGTCATATGATATAATCATTCGATTCGAGTCCAATGTGAAAATCTAAATAGAAACTCTTTCTATTATTTCACTCTGCCATGGCCATGGGCTTCAGGACTTGATTCTCATGATTATCATAGGGCTGCTCCTCTACCACCGAGGTAGATAGATCCCATCTTGATGCAATCCAGTTCCTACAATGAACATGCTATAGCCAACATACACCTCAGGGTTCCATATGGCTAGGAGACCGAGTAATGGTGTAGTCAAACTATAACACCCTCAAGGTGAACTGCCGATGCATCTCAGGTCAAAGAACCAGACACACTACTGCAGCATCGAGTCAGTCATTGACGAGAAGGTAGACTTCCTAATGACTACTCGAGGTGGTCACGCTCAGTGCCCTCGTTCTCTAACGAGTACCTGTACTCTCGCTCCGGTGTCTCCACACCGTAGACTCAAGACTCATCTACTAAAGAGAAGCGATTGTACACCAACCTTCCGGATCAATCACCATCCTCATGATGATCCTATGGTCGGGAGCTGTTTATGAGTTAATAATGATTATTCATGTCTTAAATTTTCAACTCTTGAAAATATGAATTATCATTACCATTAACTCAAAGGATGTATCACAGACACTAAATACACATATGTGATAGAAAATAACCCATTTATTGATTTTTAGTTAAAATTACAATTTTGCCCCTAGAAGTGTATTACAAGTGTCAGCCAATTCTGGCTTCTAGGGCATATATATCTAACAATATGCACTACACTTTAAGTTCCCTATGACTAATAATGGGACCGAATATGAAGTTTTGATTGCAAGATTAAGGATTGTCGAAGAATTGAAAGTAGATCGATTCCAAGTTTATAGTGATTTCCAACTGATGGTTGGACAAGTTAATGGCGATTATGAGGCTCGAGAAGAAAGCATGATAAAATATCTCGAGAAAGTGAAGAGCTTAACTCTGATCTTCAATAGTTTTGACATCAAACAGATCCCAAGAGTAGAAAACACTAGAACTGACCTTCTCTCAAAGTTGGCAGCATTGGCCTCGATAGAGCTGCCTAAGGAGGTCTTCTTCGAAGCCTTGAAACATCCGAGTCTGGAAAGACAATAGTCTATAATGCAGATCGACCATGAGTCATGTTGGATTGATCTATTTGTTGCTTATCTCAAAGATGGAGCTCTTCTTCATGATCCGAAAGAAGCTTAAAAACTCAAAAATTAAGCCTTTCAGTATGTTCTGTATGAAGGCAAGCTGTATAAAAGGTCATATTTCTTATCACTTTGGAGATATCTTAGACATTCAGAAGTTGACTTTGCATTATGAAAAGTGCATGAAGGAATCTGTAGAAGTCATGTAGGGGTTGCATTCTTATCACACAGACTACTTCGGTAGGATTACTATTGGTCGATCTTGTACCATGATTCTATAGAGTATGTCAAAAAATATGATCGCTATCAGAGAAGTGCAAATATTCAAAGGCAGCTAGCTTTTGAACTTACACCCTTGAGCGCCCCATGACTGTTTGCTCAATGGAGGATGGATATACTCGGATCTTTTTTCATGGCATCGGAATAGTGCAAGTTTCTCTTGATGGTAATAGATTATTTCACAAAGTAGATCGAGGCTAAACCTCTAGCAAAAATCACTAAAGTAAAAGTGTAGGACTTCGTCTGAAAGTTGATCATTTATAGATTTAGCTTATCTCGAACCCTCATAACAGATAATGGATGGTAGTTTGCTGGAGCATGATTTGCCAAATTCTGTGAAGATTTGAACATCTTCCACCATTTTACATTAGTAGTCTATCCACAGGCAAATGACAAAGTCGAAGTAACAAATAGAATCCTGTTGCAAGGTATCAAAGCTAGACTTGAAAGTGAAAAGGAAACTTGGATGGATGAATTCTATCATGTACTCTAGGAATACCAAACTATCCAAAGATTGCCAATTGGAGAGACCCCATTTGTCTTAGCTTTTGGAACAAAAGCGGTCATCCCAATAGAACTCAAACTCCCATCAGCACGAGTCATGGCATTCAATAAGCAGCATAACTCATAAGACCTCAGGGCTAACCTAGATTTATTGGAGGAAAAATGGAAAAAAGCTCAAGTTCGAATGGCAGCCTATAAGCAAAAAGTGGCCCGTTACTACAACTCTAAAGTCAAAGGCAAAATATTCAAAGTGGGGGATCTAGTACTTCAACGAGTAGTTGTTTTACAACCTTAAAATTAGAAAAAGCTTGCTCCAAATTGAAAAAGCCCATATAAAGTAAAGGAGATCATCCGATCCGAAACTTATCGCTTGAAGGAGCTTGGAGGAACAACACTCTCATGGCCTTAGAATTCAAAAAATCTAAGAATGTACTACTAGTAATTTGCCTTCAATAAAATTTTTTTATTTCAATATTATTATTTCTTATTATAAAAATCATGTGATGACAAGAAATAACTTTTTGAAGTAATCAAAAGTAGCCATGTTAGGAACAAGAGGAGAACCTCATCCTAATATGAGCAAGCCGAAGGCCTCATTCGTTTAAAGATGGGATGAGGGGAGAGGCCCTTTCAATGGTCCTAATGTGCCCCTACAGTCATGTTAGGAATAGAAGAAGACTCTCATCCTAACTTGAGCAAAGCAAAGACCTCGTTAATCTAAGACAAGATGAGGCAAGAGATTCTTTCAATGGCCCTTATGTTTTCCTATAGTCCTATTAGGAATAGGAGGAGAACCTCGTCCTAACTTGAGCAAAGTGAAGACCTCGTTAATTTAAGACGAGATGAGGGAAGATGTCCTATCAATGGCCCAATGGTGCCCCTACAGCCACGTTAGGAATAGGAGAAAAATCTCATCCTAACATGAGTAAAGCGAAGACCTCGTTAACCTAAGATGAGATGAAGGGAGAGGCTTTTTCAACGGTCCTTATATGCCCCTACAGTCCTGTTAGGAATAGGAGGAGAACCTCATTTTAACTTGAGCAAAGCAAAGGCCTCGTTAACCTAAGACAAGATGAGGGGAGAGCCCTATCAATGGCCCAACAATGCTCCTACTGCCATGATAGGAATAGAAAGAGAATCTCATCCTAATGTGAGCAAGATGAAGGCCTCTAGTTACTTAAGACAGGAGGAGAGAATCTTTCAATGGCCATAATGGGAACTAATGGAAGGCCTCATCTTAACAGAAGTAAAAGCTAACCTCATCGAAAATAGGAGGAAAACCTCATCTTGATATAAACAAAGATCTTTGGTTACCTAAAGCAGGAGGATGGACCTCATCTTGATGAAAGGATGAAAGAAAATCAATAGAATCGAATAAGGAAGGATAAACTCATCTCAGCGTGGATAAAAAATCTTCGGTTATGAAAAGATAGGAGAAAAACTACTCTTTCAACAATCCTTTCAATGAAAGTTAAAGCAAAAGAGAGGAATGAAAAAATCAACAGGCACTGAATCCAAACAAAGCAAAAAGATGATCGAAGAAAATATTCCTTCATTAGATTTGAAGTTCATTACAAAGTGAAGGTCCACGAGACCATGTACAAAAAAAAAGAAAAAGAAAAAATGAAAAAATCCTAAGAAGGCTCGGAACCCTCAGGCTTCGGGCTATCGACCCCCACCATTACAAGAGACTACTTCAGCCTAAGGATTTCCTCCTCAAGCTCCTTTTTCTTATATAGACCATCTATGTACGTTCTGTTGGCATGTTGGAATTTGCCTTCGAGCTCTCGCCGCTACTTCCTCAAAACTTCAGATTCGACCTTCGCATCCCTGATGGCTTGCTGCTCGTACGACAGTCGGATCCTCAATCATTGAACCTCGGCCTTTTCCCTCTCCACTGCTTTCGAAAGCTCACCCAGAGTCCTCGTTAGGGAGGTAACCTGCCCTGGTCCACCGCTCATGTCAGATTGATGACTGTCATCAAGTTATTTTTAGAGTCGGGTTACTTCGCTATTAGCAGCATGAAGTCTTTGCTCAAGCTGGGATATCCTCCCACTCCAATCCAACCGATAGGTATCATAAGTGAGCTCAGCATCATGCAATTGCTTTTGGAGCATGGAGAACCTCTTTGACCAATCCCACTCATACTGGGCCTTGTCGGAAGACCATGGCGAGCTCCCCTCCGATAGATAGATCTTCTTCTTCACCGCCTTGAGATTAGCTTCGAGAAAGCTGATCTTTGCTGTTAGTGTCCAAGATTTATCATTGGCATTTTTCTTGAGCTCGGCAATCTCCTTCTTAAAGCTGTTCTTCTGAATGCTGAAGCTCATGAAATCTTTTATATGTAGCTTTTGAAGATGGGTGACCTCAATCATCACCTCTGAAGCATTGTTTCTGGATCCCCAAAGTTCAGCTTCTGCCTTCTTCAACTTTTTCTTTAGGTGATGAATCTTCCTCTTTAAGTTTTTGACTACGGGCTTTAGAGGGATACCTCGGGATAATAGCTCAGCGTCAGTTGGAGAAGATGGATTCTAACTATGATTGCTGGAGGGGTTCTGAATAACATCCACCATAACCTAAGTATAAAGAAAAGAAATTTCATTTTCATTCCTCAAAATGTTTGGTATGCATCAAAAGAAAAAGAAAAGAAAATTATAAATTTATAAAAAGTCTAAGATCTTAGTCGGTGCAGAGGCAGGCAAGATCGGTAAATCCTTTGCGGCATCGAGCTTGGGAATAGACTCGGAAGCTTCAGCTGCAAGTTCGGGAGCGCTCGGGGTAGGTTCGGCGATGGGGGAAGCGGTGCCAGCATTGGAGGGACCGGCTCCCTCATCGGGTTCGTCTGTCAGAAGGTTGAGGTCTACTCCGGGGAAGTTCTTTGCGATCCTCCTTATGCAGATCTTGAACCCCTCCAAGAAGGCTTCCTGGGCAAACATGATCTTGATGTCTTCCATTGCTTTGGAGGACTTGAAGGCTTCGACAGCCCTCTCCCTCTCGATGTCGACCTCCTTTTCAGCCTTTTTTCTTTTATCTTCGGAGAGGGCCAGGGCTGCCCTCAGCCCCGTGGAAGCTTCTTCCTCTCTTTGCGACACCTCCCGAAGGCACTCGACTTCTGCAATTTGAATCTTTGAGGCCACCTTCAAATGATCGATCTTAGCTCGAAACCTCTCGACCTCCACCTGAACCTCTTGAGGGCTTTAGAAGCCTCAGCCTGATGAAGATCGATAGCCTTCAAGTGGGCAAATAAGTAATGCCCTAACTACAAGATAAGTAGAAATTAAGTTAGAACTTTAAAAGCGCATCCTTCATTCAAACAAGTTCAGAAAAATGGGTTACCTCGAGATAGGCAATGAAAGACTCATCAAACCTCTCAGCATCCTCCATCCTAACCATTTTCTCGATAATGTATGGGAGGATGCTACCCTTCATCAGGGATTGGATGTCCTCCCGATCATCCAAAGAAGCTCACTCTTGATCGGAGCCTTCGCCACTCAAATTTTCGTCCATCCTCCTCATCTATTTTCTGACGACATCCTTTTTCTTCTTCTTCTTCTTAACAACCCCGCATTGCTCATGAAGTGGGGTGGTGGCATCCTCTCTGGATGAGATCGGAGGTGGTGCGAATGTGTCAGACTCAGGGATGGGCACGGCCTAGATCGGCACGGTCAGGATTGGCTCATCAGTGTGAGCCTTCTTGGATATTTTTTTTATAGGGCTATCCTTATTCTTAAGGGACTTGATCCCCTTGGCTAGGCGGTTCCACTCCTCAAGAGTTATCTCTGCAGAAGAAAAATTGGAGTCAGAGAAGGAAAGGAGACCATGCACAGTTGGCAGGTTGCAAAGGACTACCTGTTGGATTGAGACCAAAGTTGAATAAGGTCTGGTCCTCTAGGGGCTTGGAGATCGAAGGAGCTCAAAAGTTCTTCAGCTTATCGATTGAATCCTGATCCTCTTTCTCAAGCCCAGGAGCTTGGCGGACTGAGTCCCTTATTTTCTTCCAAGAAGAAAGTCTTAGTTCTGGGGAGGGATAAGAAATAAATTTTTTTTTTCTTCTAGTTATGAATGGAAGAAGGGGCATCCTTGAACAACTCCTTCTTACCGAACTGGGAAGATACGTACCATCAGTCTTTGGCGGTCGGATGACATTTGAAGGTGAATAAATTACAGAATAGGAAGATAGAAGGTCAGACATCGGCCATAATGCACAAGGAGAGAAATTGTATGATAAATCTAAAAGAGTTTGGTGCCATGGCAGTGAAGAAAATGTTTAAAAACTTGAATAAGTCAATTAGAAAAGAAGGTATCGACAGCCAAAATCCCACCCAGAGGGTTTTAATGTACAAGCAAGTTCAACTGGAAGGAGGAGAGCTGGCTCGATCGCTAGGGCCAGGGAGTTCAAGTTTGCAATTGAAAGAAATTTTGAACTAGATCCTAATCAATGAAAGATCTTTGGGCCGAAGTTTACAAGAAATGATATTAGGGATGAAGGATGGCCAAGGTACTTCTACAAGTTTAGGATCCTTATAAGAAAGGTTCATTAAAGCCAAATGAGCCGAACTTTTAGAATCGATCGATTAGGACTCTTCAGAGGACATGAGGATCAAACTAAAATAGAAAAAATCCCTAAAAAACTAAAGAAAATAAAATTTGAGACTTTCTTGAGGAAATAAAATAGGTAGAAATGCCAAAAGACATAGATAATCAAAGAGAAAGGTTCAGGAACTAATCTAAATTAACTGGAAAGAACGAAAAGGTAGCATGCTCGATGGAAAATGAAGGAGAGAACCCTTAAAAACCAAAGGAGTCGATAGAAGACCCTAATGCCCTAGAGCAATAAGGAAGAAGGAAGCCAGAAGGAAGGAGAAGAAGACCCAAACGAAATGAATCTCCTGTGGAAGAAGAAGAGTCTAAATAGCTGCTGGGATCAGATGGTTATGATTGCAGATCTTCGCTGACCAACCTCGAGTTGATGCATGCCCCAATCATCATACTGGTAGATTGGCAATGGGCAGAATCTTTATTGCACTATACCTTGAGCAGCGCTTCGACGAAAATTTCAAGAATTTATCTTTTCAAATCACCTTGTATTTAAGAAGTTTTGGTGCCCACATGGAAGGAGTCAGGATCAGCTGTTCTGTTGGCACAAAAAAAAAAAGAACTTCGACACTCATATTTTTTTACTCCCTTCATTCAAATTTTGAACTCGAAAGTGGGGGAACTTGTGTTGGATGTGAATCCTTTCCTACAGAAGTTTGATAGGATATCTGGCCTTGAGGAAACTCCATCCGATGAGGGGAGCCATGCCAGACTCTGACCAATGAAGAGTTTATACTTAGGTGCCGAGACTATAGACCTCCAACCTGAATCTATCAGCCAATCTTCTTTGTTCAGATTTCTAGCTCCATCGGATATTCCCAAAACCTACGAGGCATTATATATTTCACTCAGATGAATATGAATAGCGATGACAACCCCCAGGCAGCTGAGTAATAGGTCTAATTATGGCTTGGTTTGGCTAACCTTGGTGCTCTTTGAATCTTTTTTTGATAAAAAATTATTCAAGCTGTTCAATATTGGACCAACGCCGGATCAATAGAACTCCTCTCTAGACAAACTCTTATAATATACTAAGGGTGGCGGACCTCGAGATTCTTGCAACGAGAACTTTGAACATACAGGCTAAAGGACCTCGTCTCTTTTATATCAGCCTCCAGACGACCTCGAAAGCAGCTGAGCTTCAAAAAAATAAATAAGTAGGTTCTCTCTGAGTAGATCCCCTTTTGCTTCTTTCAGGTAAAATTCTCCAACCAACCTCCTTCTAGTCAAGCTCCTCCCGGACACCAAATGATTTTCTTCCCATCAACCCCCGTCCATCCGAACTTCTTGTATTAGCAGAGAGGGGACTCATCATTATATATTCACTCCTCCAGCAAATCTTCTTTCAAATTTTTCCAACAAAATTATTTTCAAATTTCTGCTCCTCCAGTCGAACTTCTCCTTCTAGCAGAACTACTCCCGGATTCCTCCAGTGAACTCCCTTTAGGATTTCTCTAGTCACAGGGCTTTCAAATCCCTTTCGACTGAACTCACTACAGTCAACTAGAAAGGCCTCCATGCTTATGCAAATCTAGCTATCCGTACATCATGAACCCACTTACACACATATGACTTTGAAAGAGCCCAAACTCCTCTGGGATTGGTAAAACTCAAAACTCTTCACCGCCATTGCCTACCTCCTCCGAACTTCAACTATCAAGTTTCAATGGACTGGCACATCATGACAACAGACACCATCCTCCATAACAAACTCCACGTGGCTCCAAACGGTCCACTACTAGATGGTTATGATTGTCACCATCAGTTTATTACGGGCTCCATCTATATAAGAGACCCTCTAGATATGCTTTTCTTCTCGAAGCTCTCTTCTTCTTCTTGACACTCTGCTACTTTATCTACTGTGCATTCCATTTCTATTGGTCGAAAGGACTGACTTGACCGTCGGAGGATCTAGTCGGAGCCACCCCTCCTCCAGTTTGGACTTCTTTTGTCGGTCCTGATGGCGACCTTGACTTCTCCAGCTCTAGCCAGTTTCGAAGTCAACTAGATTCTGCACTAACATCAACTTATTTCAAAAGCATGCCAATATACTTCAAAAGCAAGCATGCTTTGATACTTTAAAAGCCTGCCAAAATACTTTAAAAGTATGCCATGATACTTCAAAACTGTTCCATGCTATGATACTTTAAAAGCATGGCATGATATGAAGTTATACTTGAAAAGCATACCATGATAAGAAAATTAACTACTCTAAAAATGAAGCTTCAGCTTGTACCTTTTTAAGTTCAGTATATGTGAATGTATGCAGTTGATATCATGTCTTATTCATTAAAGTTTAGCATAGGTTATGGATGAGTTGACCAATTATGGTGTGAAGCAACATATTCAAATCCATAAGATAGATCGATCTTTTGAAGTAACCCTAGAAGGTCCTTTTGACGACATAAATTGGGCTAGTCATGAGAAGAACCATTATATTAAAGGTTATAGAGGAGACATTAATTTAACTATGTGTAGTGTTTAATTTAACTGTGTGCAATGTTCATTAAATTAACATTGCACATAGTTAAATAAATTCTATACAGTTAATAAAACATGGTATATAGTTAAATTACTTCAAAAGCATGCCATTTTATCATGCTAACATACTTCAAAAGCAAGCATGCTTTGATACTTCAAAAGCATGCCATGATACGGAATGTACGTAATTGATATCATATCCTATTTCTTAAAGTTCAGCTTAGGTTATGGATGAGTTGACCAATTATGGTGTGAAGCAGCATATTCAAATCCATAAGATAGATCGATCTTTTGAAGTAATCCTAAAAGATCCTTTTGACAGCATAAATTGGACTAGTCATTGAGAAGAACCATTATATTAAAGGCCATAGAGGAGACATTAATTTAACGATGTGTAGTGTTCAATTTAACTATGTGTAGGATTCATTAAATTAATACTGCACACAATTAAATGAATTCTACGTACAATTAATGAAATATGGTATACAGTTAAATTACTTCAAAAGCATGCCATGATATCATGCTAGCATATTTCAAAAGCATGCCAATATACTTCAAAAGCAAGCATGCTTCGATACTTGAAAAGCATGCTATGATACTTCAAAAGCATGCTGCGATACTTTAAAAGCATTCCATACCATGATACTTCGAAAGCTTGCCATGATACAGAATGTATGCAATTGATATAATCTTCTATTCATTAAAGTTTAGCTTAGGTTATGGATAAGTTGATCAATTATGGTATGAAGCAACATATTCAAATCCATAAGATAGATCGATCTTTTGAAGTCATCCTAGAAGGTCTTTTTGATGACATAAATTGGACTATGTCATAGCTTGGTTGTAGGCATGTCTCAGGGGATGCTAGCATGCATGTGGCATGGTGCTACGAATGATATTGTGTCAGCATGCTATGATACAGAATAATTAATTATGGCTTATGGAGTTTAATTAACTGTATGTTGTGTTAAATTAACTATGTACAATATTAAATTAACTATATACGATATTAAATTAGTTATGTACAATGTTAAATTAACTATATATAATATTAAATTAATTATTTATAGTATTCATTTAACTATGTATATGATTCATTTAACTATATATGATGTTAAATTAATTATATACAGGATTTATTTAACTGTATACAATATTTATTTAACTATTTGTAGTATTAAATTAACTATATGCAGCGTTAAATTAATCATATACAGTATTTAATTAACTATGTATAGTATTAAATTAATTATATATATTATCAAATTAATTATGTGCAGTGTTAAATTAACTATGTATAGTATTTATTTAACTATGTACAGTATTCAATTAATTATGTGCAATGTTAAATTAACTATATACAGTGTTCATTTAACTATGTGCATTATACAATTAACTATGTATATTATTAAATTAACTATGTATAGTGTTAAATTAATTGTATGCAGGATTTATTTAACTATATACAATATTCATTTAACTATATGCGGTATTTAATTAACTTGTACAATATTAAATTAACTATGTATATTGTTAAATTAATTATGTACAGTGTTAAATTAACTATGTACAGGATTCTTATAATTGTATACAATATTCATTTAACTGTATGCAGTATTCAATTAACTATATATAATATTAAATTAACTATATATATTATTAAATTAATTATATATAGTGTTAAATTAACTGTGTGCATGATTCATTTAACTATGTATAGTATTCATTTAACTGTGTACAGTATTTAATTAACCGTATGCAGTGTTAAATTAACTGTATGCAGTATTCAATCAACTATATGCAGTATTAAATTAACTATGTGCAATATTCATTTAACTGTATATAATATTTAATTAACTATGTGCAGTGTTAAATTTGCTATGTACGGTATTCAATTAACTATGTATAATGTTCAATTAACTATATACAGTATTAAATTAACTATGTGTAGGATTCATTTAACTACGTACAGTATTCATTTAACTGTGTGTAGTATTTAATTAACTATATATAGTATCCAATTAATTATATACAGTATCCAATTAACTGTGTGCAGTATCCAATTAACTATGTGTAGTGTTCATTTAACTGTGTACAATGTTAAATTAACTATATGCAGTATTCAATTAATTATGTATAGTGTTCAATTAACAGTGTGCAGTGTTCAATTAACTATGTACAATGTTAAATTAACTGTGTGTAGTGTTCAATTAACTATGTGCGGTGTTAAATTAACCATGTACAGGATTTATTTAACTTTATATAGGATTAATTTAACTTTATGCAGGATTCATTAAATATGTGCAGTGTTCATTTAAGTAATTACATGATTCATTTAATTATATATAGTGTTAAATTAATTATGTAACAATCATTTAAATGAGTGTAGGATTGCTTTAACTATATGCAGGATTAAAGTATCATAATATGCTTTTGAAGTATAATGGCACAAAATTGGCAAGAGCAAATTTCATGTTGAAAATATTTGGACCGTATTAAATATAATAAATAATCATAATTTATGATTTTAGTTAACCACCAAGATTGGTTACAAAATCACTATGTCCAAATCATTAGAACCTGGCATCTTCTTCTCATACCACAATGAAAATTATTTATATGATACACAGTACCCATGAAACATAATATTTGCTGCAATCCAACTCCTGTACGATGAGGCATCCTTAAATACATCGTGCAATGGTCTTGAGCTATCTCTTGTGAGGATCTCTGCAAACAATAGCATATGTACACTGCAATTAATGGTATTATAGCTCTGCTATAAATAGTCATGAATATCTTGAACTTGAGATTCAGGGATATGTAATCCTACTTGTTCTAACAACCAAAACTGCATGAATGTTGCTTACATATGATATGAAATATAATATGCTAGTTATTGATGTTGTTACAAATAAAAGAAACAAACAAATGTTGAACAATGTTACATATATATTTATTTGCATCATCAGATACATTGAAGCTCCACATCAAGTTGTAGCTATCAAATTGTTGCTCCTTTAAATCTAAAACTAAAAGGTACTAATGCCATAAAGTGTTCATGGGCATGAATAAGTACCTATAATGCTGAAGATCTGATAATCGGATATTAGCCAATCATTTCTATATACTTGATTGTATTGAATCTATGATATGATTGGTGACTTCAGCAGTCAATTTAGTAACACCAAAAAGGCATTGAGGCACCACAGTTTACATCGACAAAAGAGAAGAAGAAGATGGGTAACTCAAAATATCCATTAGTTGCCATGTAAAATGAATAATTGAAATAAAAAATGTTCATATATCTCGCATGACAGTCTTAAATTTCATACCTGTATCTCGCAGCATAAAAAAAAGCAGCATTCTCCATAAGTTCCCTATCCTCTATGTGGAATAGCTCTATTATATGGAAGTATACATTAATAAATTGTAAATAACATAAATAAAATTATTAGGATCAATATTAAATAAAATATTTATCCAAGAAAAATTATGAGTAGTTAATTTTCATACATCACTCTATATTAGCCCATCATTTAGGAGGTGATCCAATGCATAACATGTGCAAGAAGGTTTAGAAGTATCTGGATCCTTCCAAATAGTCTCACTACATAAAACATGCATGTATATTATAATTGGATTCATGTAACAAAATAACTTACTCGAGACAACAAAAGAACTCATTATGAACAATAGGATAAAGGCAAATATATTATAATAACTTACTCAGAGTGATCACTATCAACATAGAAATCAATAGATGCTTCAAGAAATGATGGTAGTATACCTCTCCACTTCCCGTGATAGGTGTGCCTGTATTTCAATCATCTTGGTTTATCTAGCAGCACTGATGACTCAACATCTATAAATATAATAGAATCTCGAATATGCTAAAAGTAATGAAATATAAGAAATATTTTAAGTAAATGTATTGAATAGTTAATATATGTCATACAAACATAAAATAATAATACAGTTAATTGACTTAAGAATTTATTAATTGATATATCAAAAAATTTCTAAACCTCGCTAGGGGGGAGGATCTCCTTATTCCTTAATTGATTGACTTAGCTCTATCAGTGTAGTAGTGATAGGCTCCAAAACTAAAAACTGATGAGCATCTGCATTACTCTCACTAGTGGATAAGGCCATGCTTCCTTCACCTATGATCCCTTCCTGCTATTTCTTTCTTGCACGTTTGTGGTCTTAGGAAGGTATGATATGACCTTTCCCTTCTCTGTGAGTTTTCTCTTCCGACCTTCTAATTTTACCTACCTACATAATGAGGACACCAATTTTATGGCAGCATCTTCTTTCTCTCACTGTACTCCAGCCATGAAACTAACCTGAAAAGACATTAATGCCATTACATGTAAGCATTCTTATTAAAATACAAAAATATATCTTTAAGTACAAATTTATGAAAATTACCTCCACCACTTCACTACTATGAGCTATAGTAGTGTCCACTACAGCTGGGTGGGTTTCTTCACATATAAAATAATGATCCATCCTTACCCAATAATAAGAATTAATTAGGCCAGGAATAATATCATTTCCATACATGAATATTATAACTTCAACATTGTACTTATCTTAGAAGGATCTATAGTCATGCCTGCAATATCAACTACCAGCATTAAGCCCTTGTCCTAGAGCATCTTCTCGATGCATGAAAGCCTCCTATCAAAGGCAACAATCCATGCATTCTTCACTGTAGTATCCTCAATTAGTTAAGGGTCCTCTAAGTGAAAGCCATGACTAATCAAGGACTTCTTAACTGCTGCACTCCATGTCTCTAAACCATTAATTAGATCTTGTTTAGGCTGGCAAGATGATGGAACCTGAAGAACTATAAAAACATCATCCTATGTTATAAGTGTGTGCAAGATCAACTTTGTGCCAAATGGCTATGTGCCCAACGGAAATAAGTACATATCACATGAAGACAATGACATACATCAGCAAATTAAAAAGAATATAGCAAAATCTTAAATGTCTATGAATGCATTATAAGTATGTGCAAGATGAACTTTACTATGTGCTAGTATATAGCATGTGTGTGCCAAATAGAAAATAATATGTGAATCAGAATACTAATATATAGTATAGAAAATGTGTAACAATCAGATTTTATACATGCCTGCTCCTCTATTGAAACTATCTCTTCTGGCCTTCTTTGTGTTAGGAGGTGCACCTCATCCTTCTTAGGCTTAATTCTCTAGATCACCTATCATGAAAATAGAAAAAATTCCCAAAAAGATTAGTTTTACTTCAACTAAAATTTGTATTATGTTAGATATAAAAGCTAATACCTCAAGCTTTTTTAATTTCTTAATAGCTTCAATGATTGCCTCCACCTTGTGAGGGAACAGGACATTGTTCCAATGCAAGAGATGGGAATAAATGAATGATGATCTGTGCTTTCTAAGTAGATTGTTGGCATGCTCAGTAGCCCATGCCTATACCAAAAAAGCAATATAAACATCATATTTTAGAGAAATCTAACTATCTATCATGCTAAAATAATATAAAATTATTGTATATCATAACAAATTAACTATATAAGATAATAAATTAACTATGTACTATAGTAAATTAATGATGATATAGTATAAATTAACAGTATACCATAATAAATTAACCATGTACCAATAAAGATTAACTATGTACCATAATAAATTAACTATGTACCAATAATAAATTAACTATATACCATAATAAATTAATTATGCACCAATAATAAATTAACTATGTACCATAATAAATTAACTATGTACTATATTAAATTAACTATGACCTAGTATAAATTAACTATGTACTATAATAAATTAAAAATATACCAATAAAGATTAACTATGTACCATCATAAATTAACTATATACCAATAATAAATTAACTATGTATCATAATAAATTAATTATATACTAATAATAAATTAACTATGTACCATAATAAATTAACTATGTACTATCTTAAATTAATTATGACTTTGTATAAATTAACAATGTGCTTGTAATACCCTAGTTCTAAATTAAGGTCCCAAATCCAAGATTTTACCATGGATTTTAAAGCATGAAAAAAACAAAAAAAGGAAATAAAAGAAAAGCCAGCACGTGCTCTGCACGTGCTGGAGGCCACAAACCAAAATAAGAAAAAAATTAGAACTCCCAAAGGAGTTCTTTCCTTCCTGATCTGAGACTCCAATTTCAATCAGAAGTTGAAGTTTTCTTGGCTCTAAAAATTCTAGATTCAACCCTCTCTTTAAAGCATCCAATTCCTTCCTTTGATCCATACCAAACTTTCTGGAGTTTGTAGCAGATTTGGTGAGTCCACAATGGGTGTTTTCCTCTTCCACGGTGATCAATCATCACTAAGAAATCAAGATAAAGCATATAAACCCATTGATTTATCCTCTCTACCCTTTTCCTCTATCAATAGAACTTGGTTTTCAGCTGGCAATCATTGAATTTTCTTGCATAAGACAATCTACATAATTTCATCTATTTTTCTGTGAGTTATTTGGATTTTTTCCACCGCCTTTTGGTCACCGTTGGTCACTGGACTCGACCGGCTATTGCCATCGTGGCCTTCTTCCCCGACTATGGCTATTGTCAACTGGGAGGATACCCTCCCTTGCCTCAGGAATAAGGGGAATGAAACCCCTTGTTTCATGAAGAAAGAAAAAAATAAAACAAATAGAGGACGCGGATCCTCTATTTCATGAAGGCAAAGCCCAATAAAGAAAAGAAAAAGAAAAAATGAAAGAAAAAAAGAAAAAAGGAGAGAGAGAGAGAGATTTTCTTCCTCTTCCCTCTCTCCCTTCTCTAAGTCTGAATCCCACTTTCTCTATCTAGAGGATTCATTTTTTCTCTCCATCTCCTCTCTCCTATTTTCTCTCTTTAATATGATTATTGGATTATAAGAAAAGAGAGAAAACAAGAAAACAAAAATAAAAGAAAGAAGTAGATTTTTTTCCTCTTCTCCTTTTCTCTCTATAACTTTCTCTCTCTAAAATTTTCTCTCTAGATTGCTTGTGATTCCTCATAATCTTTCTCTTGGGATTTCTTAGATGCTTTGAAAAGATTTATGATGATTTCGAATGATCCTAGTAAAAGAAATCCTGATCCATGATCGTGGGACAGCATACCGACATCCATCTTGACCAGACTGAACATCATTAAATTTTATCATCCATGATTTTATTGAATTATTTATGAGATAATTCTATTATAATTTGATTTAAATTATCTTAATCCGATCGATCAAACTTTTGGACTATATCATCTGATTAGTTCTAATTTATCTTTGTAGTTTCTCTTTCCTTTGACTTTATCTCTCTACTTGATTTGTGAACACAATAAAAGATTTCTGATTATATCACTTTAAATTTGATTTGATCTAGATAAATAGATTTAAACCATCTATTTTCTAGTCTAATCTTGATCGATGAAGTTAGGATGACCAGACCAATCTAGATCTTCAACGTGACTATCATCAATTTATGCTTTTGGATTAGTCATACTCTTTCTAATTATTAAAATTAATTTGCTATAGGATTGTAGATGTCTGATAATGGGGTACTATGATAGGATCTATGAATAGAAGATTTTGAAAAGAAATTATAAGAATGATATGGATTTGTTGGAATGCGTATGAGTTCAGTAATGTTTCATCTTTTCTAGATTTATTGATAAATTATAATAAATTTTCTTAACTTGATTTATGAAATGATGCATGAGTTTGATGAATGATATTTTATTATTGAAAGCATCTTATTTTTGAAATATTATGATGAAGCATGATTTAAAAGTACTTATCTTACTATGTATTACACTTGATTGATTTTGATACCACATGATTATATGAAATCTTATCAAATTGAAATAAGAAAACATGAATTATATAAAGAATAATGAATTAAGATGATTTAAACTTTCAACCAGACTATGTGGAGGACTCTGCTAATGGGGACTAATACGTTAGCAAAGATTTAGTCCTAAGGATTTATGTCGCTAGCAGACCAGTGACTGACCACCAGTAGACCAGTGGTTTCGAAAAACTTTGCTACCGATGATTCGCAGCTCACCATAAGAAGATATTTGGTATTATAATCCTACCACAGGGATACTATGGTCATAGCTCATGGCTGACAAGAATGACAAGAATGATAAGAATGATCGATAAATTTGATAATTTGAAAAAAAATAATTTTTTGGAAGAAATCCAAAAAGATTGAATTTGACATGAATAATATTTCAAAAATAATGCATGTTAGAAATTGATTTTGAACCGATGAACTATATATGCTTATTTTCTATAAGTATCAATGTATTTTATTATCTGATAAAATCAAGTTGAAATGATCATTACTTACTGGGCTATCTAGTTCATTATCCTATTTTATTATTCTTATAGATCTTGAGAAATAAGATGATACGGAGCATGTATGGGAGAGATTGATTAGAAGTAGAATATTGGTATTTTATTTTAGATAGAAAATTTTATTAAAATTGATGTAAGATCTTTTAAACATTATTGAATTTTATGAAATATTGAATTTAGATTTTATTTAGTTAAATTTTTAGATTTAATTTATTGATTAATTATTTTTCGCTATTGCTTTGTGATAGCATGATGAGATACCTTGTATATTTGTAGGAAGAGTTTCTTATGAGTGTGCGACAGTTGCCATGACCCTTGGCTCATGATCTTGGGTTGAGGGTATGATAATTAAGGTGCTATCAGAGCATAAGTGGATGAAACATAAGTCATAAAATCAGATATTGATGAGTGTAGGTAGGCAGATATTAGGGATATCAAGATATAGATCTATAATGATGATTATAGTCTGAGTTGTTTTCATAATTGATGACTAAGCCTTGTGATTAAGAATGAAAAGATCATTTAGGAATAATTATTTAGACGGTTTGATATATGATTGATAAATCTATGGATCATGTTATGATTATTTGGATTAAAAAAGTCGCATGAGGATTGACTATAAAATTTTTGTTATATGTTATGTTTAGTATTTTGATTTTTTTAGTCATTAAAGTGAATTGAAAACTCAAATCCAACATGGGAATAATACTATGGTATTACTCCTAGTTGAGAAGTTTATTATTCATGGCAAGGTAAAGATTTGGGGATAAAAATATTATTTTAAATTGTACTAAGAAGAATTTTTATGATGTCTGATTGGAATGTTCTTCAAAGTTGAACTTAATATATAGATCATGTATAGATCAGTGTGCACAAGGATAATATATTTGGGATTATTGAAAATTTAAGTTTTACCTTGGAGGAGCATCAGAATATTTCTCTTATTAATTTTACTTACCAAATTTTGATTGTCTGAATGAATTGATGTGAGCATTAAGATTTGATCCATAGAGGATTAGCAAACCTATGTGATGGTTTGAATGTGATATTGGACTCAACAATTAATTAAGATGGTTATGCACTAGGCAAAAGTAGGAATGAGAATTAGAAGTTGACCTTTGGCTTCAATTGAAATTCAAAATTTTAGATATTTTCCATTTATAGGATAGAGGAATGAATTGATCAAAAATTATTTTATGAATCTAAAAAAATTTGATTGTTAGATCAGAGTGCATAGCAAAAGCATGATTATTTGAATTATTTTGAGCTAGTTAGCAACATTGATTCTTTGAGTCAAAAAGTTATGATAGATGATTTGATTTGATCGTCTCTACAAGAAAATTCATTGATAATGGAAATGACAATAATCTTGACTATGGATTATGGCGGATATCGCTATATGATTTTTAGAAGTAGATCTTATGTCTACTACATTAAGAATTTTTAGCATCCTAAGTCTTGATAAGTGGATCCTTGGTTCTTGATTTTAGATTTGGAATATCTAGAGATAGATTTTCTTTATCCTAAGAATTGAATCCTATTTTTTCTATCTATTAGAAAGAATTTGAGATTGTTTATTGATCTTTGATTTTAATCTTAAATTATTATAATCAAATGTTCAACTATGAAAAGTATATTAAAATTGTTTATGATCTTATGATGAATTGATCAAATCATGAGTAGTTAAGGATTTTGGCGAGAAAACTTGATATCCTTATTTAGAACTAAGATATCAATTTTGATTTCAAGAAATGAATGGTTCAGATTAGGATATACTTTTAAGGTATTGACTTTTTTCTTATGAAATGATTTACTGATGAAGTTTCATTGAGAATTAGAATATCAAAATATTCAAGGATGAGGTTAGAATGGTGAATCTCTAACTTTTGAAAGCATGGATGAGAGTTGATTCATATAGTATGTCCTTCTATCTTGTGATGGATTGATTAATTAAGAGCAGTTGATGTTTTGATAGAAAAATTTGGAATTCTTAATTAGAACTAAGAGGTTGATTTTCTTCTATTTACAAGAGATGGGTTTGATTTTGATCATCTATAAGAAGAATAAATTCTTGAGTTATTGAACTTTAATGAGATTATGATTGTGAAACTTTAAAGTTTGAAAAAAATTTTGATAGAAAATTTTGGGACAAAAATTTTTTTTTAGGGGGGAAGAATGTAATACCCCAGTTCTAAATTAAGATCCCAAATCCAAGATTTTACCATGGATTTTAAAGCATGAAAAAAACAAAGGAGAATAAAGAAAAGCCAGCACGTGCTGGAGGCCATGAACCAAAATAGGAAAAAAATTAGAACTCCCGAAGGAGTTCTTTCCTTCCCATTCTGAGACTTCGATTTCAATTGGAAGTCAAAGTTTTTTTTTGGCTCTAAAAACTTTGGATTCAACCCTCTTTTTAAAGCCTCCAATTCGTCCCTTCGATCCATACCAAACTTTCTAGAGTTTGCAGCGGATTTGGTGAGTCCACGATGGGTGTTTTCCTCCTCCATGGTGATCAATCATCACCAAGAAATCAAGGTAAAGCATATAAACCCATTGATTTATCCTCTCTACCCCTTTCCTCTATCAATAGAACTTGGTTTTCGATCGGCAGTCACTAGAGTTTCTTGCATAAAACAATCTACACAATTTCCTCTATTTTTCTATGAGTTATTTGGATTTTTTCTACCTTTTGGCCGCCATCGGTCATCAGACCGAGTCAGCTGTTGCCGTCGTGGCCTTCTTTTTCGGCCATGGCTATTGTCAGTTGGGAGGATACCCTCCCCTACCTCAGGAACAAGGGGAATGAAACCCCCTATTCCGTGAAGAAAGAAAAAAAAACAAAAGAAACAGAGGACGCAGGTCCGCTATTCCATGAAGGCAAAGCCCAACAAAGAAAAGAAAAAGAAAAAGTGAAAGAAAAAAAGAAGGAAAAAAGGGGAGAGAGATTTTCTCTCTCTTTCCTCTCTCCCTTCTTTGAGTCTGAATCCAACTT
Organism: Cocos nucifera; assembly: GCA_006176705.1. Classification (NCBI taxonomy): domain Eukaryota; kingdom Viridiplantae; phylum Streptophyta; class Magnoliopsida; order Arecales; family Arecaceae; genus Cocos; species Cocos nucifera. The sequence goes on from QRFJ01006888.1 coordinate 30,586, forward strand.
TCTCTCTTTAGAGGAATCATTTTCTCTCTCTATCTTCTCTCTCCTATTTTCTCTCTTTAATTTGATTATTGGATTTTTAAAAAAGAGATAAAATAAGAAAAGAAAAATAAAAGAAAGAAGAATATTTTTCTCTCTTCTCCCTCTTTCTTTCTCTTCTTTCTCTCTCTACTTTCTCTCTCTTTAACTTTCTCTCTCTAAAATTTTCTCTCTAGATTGCTTGTGATTCCTCATAATCTCTCTTGGGATTTCTTAGATGCTTTGAAAAGATTTATGATGATTTTGAATGATCCTAGTAAAAGAAATCCTAATCCATGATCGTCGAATAGCGTACTGACATCCATCTTGATTAGATCGGACATCATTAAATTTTATCATTCATGATTTTATTGAATTATTTATGAAATAATTCTATCATGATTTGATTTAAATTATCTTGATCTAATCGATCAAACTTTGGAACTATATCATCTGATTAGTTTTGACTTATCTTCATAGTTTCTCTCTCTCCTCTGACTTCATCTCTCTACTTGATTTGTGAACACAATAAAAGATTTCTGATCCTATCACTTCGAATATGATTTGATCTAGATAAATAAATTTGAACCATCTATCTCTAAGTCTAATCTTGATCGATGAAGTTAGGATGACCAGACTAGTCTAGATCTTAGACGTGACTGTCATTAATTTATCTTTCTGGATTAGTCGAACTCTTTCTAATTATTGAAATTGATTTGCTATAGGATTGTAGATATCTGATAATGGGGTACTACGATAGGATCTATGAATAGAAGATTTTAGAAAGAAATTGCAAGAATGATATGGATTTGTTGGAATGCATATGAGGTAAGTAATGTTTCATCTTTTCTAAATTTATCGATAAATTATAATGTATTTTCTTAACTTGATTTATGAGATGATGCATGAGTTTGATGAATGATATTTTGTTATTGAAATCATCTTATTTTTGAAATATTATGATGAAGCATGATTTAAAAGTGTTGATCTTATTATGTATTACACTTGATTGATTTCAATACTACAAGATTATATGAAATCTTAGTGAATTGAAATAAGAAAACATGAATTATGAAAAGAATAATGAATTAAGATGATTTGAACTCTCAGCCTGACTATGTGGAGGATTCCATCAATTGGGGCTATAATGCTGGCAAAGATTTAGTCCTGAGGATTTATGTCACCAGCAGACCAGCGACTAATCGCCAGCAGACCAATAATTTTGAAGGACTTTGCTATCAGATGATTCACAGCTCACCACAAGAAGATACGTGATGTTATGACCCTACCGTAGGGATAATATGGTCATAGCTCATGACTGACAAGAATGACAAAAATGATAAGAATGACTGATAAAAATTTGATAATTTAAAAGAAAATTAAATTTTTGAAAGAAACCCAAAAAGATTGAATTTGACATGAATAATATTTTGAAAATTATGCATGTTAGAAATTGATTTTGAACCATTGAACTATATTTGCTATTTTCTATAAGTATTAGTGTATTTTATTATTTGATAAGATCTAGTTGAAATAATTATTGCTTATTGGGCTGTCTAGCTCATTATCCTATTTTATTGTTCTTACAGATCTTGAGAAATAAGATGATATAGAGCATGTATGGGAGAGATTGATTAGAAGCAAAACATTGGTATTTTTATTTTAGATAGAAAATTTTATTGAAACTAATGTAAGATCTTTTAAACATTATTGAATTTTATGGAATATTAAAATTAGATTTTATTTAGTTAAACTTTTAGATTTAATTTATTAATTAATTATTTTTTACTATTATTTTGTGATAGCATGATGAGATGCCTTGTATGCTTATCGGAAGAGTTTCCTATGAGTGTGGGGCAGTTGCCATGACCTCTAGCTTGCGATCTTGGATTGGGGGCGTGACAGTACCATAATAAATTAACTATGTATCAATAAAGCTTAACTGTGTACCATAATAAATTAACTATATATCAATAATAAATTAACTATGTACCATAATAAATTAACTATGTACTATATTAAATTAACTTTGACCTAGTATAGATTAATTATGTACTATAGTAAATTAATTATATACCATAAAAAACTAACTGTGTACCAATATAGATTAATTGTGGACCATAATAAATTAATTATGTTCTAATAGATTAACTATGTACCAATATACATTAACTGTGTGCTAATATATATTAACTATGTACCATAAGAAATTAACTGTGTGCCATTTTATATTAACTATGAACCATACTAGGCTAATTATGTACCATGTTAAAGTAAGTGATACTATAATAGATTGATTATAAAATAATTGAATTAAAAGTAAACATAGATAGACTTATCACCAGAGCCACCGTACATCTATCTATATATCCAATAAACCATCTTCCAGTTGTTTTCCTCATGCGTACACTCTCTATTGGACTAGGGATCTACTGTCGAAGAAAAGACAAACTGCAAGATCCCAACTATATGAATCTAGATGATTCAAATCATCAAGATATTGACATAATGCCTTTGGAACATGGTATTGTATAGTTGGAAAAAGAATGATTACAAAAAGAAAAAGAACCCAACACTTGGTAAAGTCTTCTACATCCTATAACCTTGACTTCCCAACAAGAGACATCAATCTATTTTTAACTAATCTCTAGTAGTCTTTTTATAGTTACTATCAAAAAATTGGGTGATGAGGTCCGACTGAATCTTCCCCTCTCAATACAATTCAACTTGATCACCCATAGTCCTTAAACTAAGGATGAGGGCAATGTCAGTCTCCACAAAAGAAACTATAGTACTATCCAACCTAAAGCCCTCCTTCTCATCATCCTAAAAGAAAAGCATTGCACCAATAATGGCCTGCTTTGCTTGATATATGGTAGTCGGAGTAAATGGCCAAATGGAGTCGTAGCCATCTTTGTCTTCTGCTCTTCCAACATGGACTCTATAAGTATGTCCATAACCTCGATATAGTGACTAAAATAGCATCTTTCATTTAGCATATTAATTGGGCCAATACACAATTCTTTGGCTTTTCTTGAACTATCCATCATAGCACTGCATCGTAAATCAAATTCAAATGATATATATTAAAAATATCATCATAATATTGTAAACAAATATCAATCTAAGTTAACTCAAAAAATCTAAAAAGAAAATTATGATAGAAAATTTTTTGCTAATTAAAATGTATCATTCTATAGTGTTAATACTTTAACTCAAATTGATAAAATACTTTGAATTTCAATGTATAATTTTCTGCCATTACTCTAATTCAACTATATTATTTTTTATCTTCAATTTTAGAGTTTACAAAGGAAAGAAATATAATAGACTACAATTGCCTTTGCATTTTCTCTAAAATCTTTGAATGCCTTAAATTTAAGAAAATATGAAAGGATCATCTAGGCATCATGAATTGGATTTTTTAGAGATAACATGCTTTCTTGATTGAGAAATCAAAACCAGTCAAAGCCAAAACCAAAAGAAATGATCATGAACATAAAATATAATGCAGAAACAAAAAAGAAAATATCTACCTCTTAATTGATTCTTCTTAAAGTCTCGGTGCTTCGAAAAGAAATTGAATAGAGATTTTTAGACAGGGAGGGGAATGCAACATCCACCGCTACTTTAGTGGCTATCTAAAAATAATCCTAAGAACTGATTGAGCAATTTTTTTAATTTCTTTGTCTAACAACTACAAGAGGAAAGAGAGGCAAACCTACTCAGAGATACACCAAGGTAGAGAAAAAGCAAAATGTCGGGAAAACAAAACAAAGAGATGATTTTTTCCTCTATCTGCATCTACTGTAGTCATCGCCGCTGGTGGCGTGAGGCAAATCGTGCTAAAATAGGTGGTCAAAGGTGCTCGAAGGGCAAAAGAAAGGTAGGAAGATAGGAAATTCTCTTTGGGGGAGAATACTGAATACGGTATTTGAATTGGGCGTATTTTCATCTCATCAAGGATAAAACTTAAAACCCTTGTGTGGAATGGACTGGAAATTATATTTTTGGCCAACGAGCAGTAAAAGTTAAAGTTCGATCAAAATTTGGATCGGGACTCAAAATCTTCAAAAATGAAAATCGAACATACTTGCCTTGTGAGGAACAAGAGGAACGATATTTAATCTGATTTTTCTGGATCTAGTGATTTGGGCCTATAAAAGGTAAGTTAATTTCCATTGTAATTCTCTAGGTGCTACACATATAATGCTATTGATCAGAATAGAACCATTCCAACCATTGCTGATAATAAAAGATGAGATGTAGATATCATGAAGAACGTCATCCCACCGTAAAATGGTAGCCATAGGATTCAAAGAAGAAAAGCACAACACAAGCTAGTGTTGATGTAAAAAATTGAACAACCCTATTGAAGCAATCATCAACAACTTGCCACCAGCAATTTTGGTAGTCGGAAAGTAGATGAAATAACAAGTTGCAACTTGCATTATAAACCTATTGGTGCAGAAAATGATGTTGATGCTGGAATTTGCTGGAGCTGGAGAAGATGAGGCCACCAACAAGACCTGTAAGATGAAGTCCAAACTAGAGGTAGGTGGTTCCGGTAGGACCCTTCGATGATCAAGTTAGTTTTCTAACCAACAAGAATGAAGTATTCAGGAGAAAATAAGTGGAGATAAGAGCCTTGAGAGAAAATTATCTGGAGGATCCTTTATATAAATGGAGCACGTAATAGAATGATGGTGATAGCCATAACCATATGCTAGTGGGCCATTCGGGCCACATGGAGTTTGTTACGGAGAGCAGACTATTATTTATTGCAACTTGTAGGTAGTTGGAATTGATTTGCTAGAGTTCGAATGAGAGGTTGGAGACTTGATGCTTGAGGGCCAATTGCTCATATAGAACTCGAGATCGAATTGGCCGAACTTAGAAGTTGGCTTCTAGGTTGTGGAGGGTAGATCTGTAGTTAGTTAAAATCTACCCTTGACAGTTTTGAGGAGCTTGGCCGTTGTCAAGGTCAGTCAGGAGCAGATATGAATGATTGAGCTAGAGACCAGAGAGAAGGTAGTGGGTTCTTCACTAAGGATCATGGCCAGGGTTTTTAGAAGAGTTCAGTCGGGAAGGTAGAAATTCAAGATTCATTGGTAGCTAGAATGGGTGAACATCAAGACTCCTACTGGTGCTGCTCTTACTACTTTCTAAAGTTCGATCGATATCCAAGATTTGCCTAAAAGAGCACTGGGGTTCATAATCGGCAAGATAGCTGTTGCTTATTTCAGATTTGGAGATCAAACTTGCATTAATGATGAGGTCCTTTTACTATTCAAATTTGCTTGATTGACATGCATGATATATGCTAGCTGGATCTGCAATCATTAGGAGGGAATAAAGAAATTTGGCTGCTCTCAAAGTTGATTGCTGTTCATAGACCAGAGCGGAAGAATTTGGCTAGAAAAGAATTCATCTGAATGAAGCCCATCTAGAGAAGAGTTTGGCTAGAAAGGAATTCAACCGATTGGAGTCTTTAATATGCAATTGGTGAGATACACTATCTGTAATGAAGGAATTCAGGCACCTTCAAGGTCAGTCATAAGCAAAATCAGACGGTGCTGGGATTTAACACTTGGAATCTAGCAGTCTATCTTAAGCCGAAGGGCAGAATCAGTCAAATGGCAACTCCTCTCACTATTCAAGTTCGTCCAGTCAAAGTTCTATTATGTAGTCGTTGGTAGAGCATTGATGATCACTATTGAGAAGGTCATCTGACATACATGGATTGGAGGTCGTCCTTCCCAAAGTAGGGTGGAGTAGGGGAGCTGCTTAGATGAGGTTCCATCATGGTTATCGCTTGGAATCATGTTGAAACTGGACATCTTATCAGACTTCGGTAGGAGCTATTTTATCCTCAATATTTGTTCTTCTACTCCTGAGTTTGAAGTTTGAATGAAGAGAGTACAAGACTATGATTGTCAAAGTCCTTTTTTGGTTTTTCGCTTTTAGGAGATGAAAAGTTTTGGCTTTTTTCGATTGGCGTCAAAGTTTCTTAATGAGTGAATGACCTGAACGATCCCGCACTCAAAATTCTCCCTAGCATGGTGCTTCAAGTACGGCACTATAAATGCCCTACCAAATGCCGATTGTGACTGTGATAAGTGGAACACGTGGTTGGCAAGGAATGGGTGGAGAGGATCTATAATCATAACCTCTCCTGATCTCTTCTAGCTATTGAAACACTTCCCTCAACCCCGACTCTCTACTCTTGCTTGTGCTCTTCTACTTCTTCTTCTATCCTTCGTCTCCCTTGGACATCCTGTTCTTCTTTCATCGCAACTTCTCCAACTGTCGACATCTTTCTCATCTGCCTTCCATTTTTTCGACCATCTCCTTGAGTCCTCTGACTAACTTAGGTTAATTTTTCAATCTTTCTCTTGTATTTCTTTGCTTTTCTCTTATTTTTGTCCTTTTGATTTTCTCATAGGAGTTTACTGTTCTTCCTGGGTTCTTTCAAAAACTTCATAGCCTTTTTCTTCTAATTTTTTATGGATTTTTAAGTTTGGTTTGATCCAAATATCTTTTGAAGCATCCCGGTCCACTGATTCTAGGAGTCCAGCCTGCTTGAGCTTGTCAGATTCTAGCCTTAGGGAAACCACCAAACTTATAGGAATACCTCGACCAATATTCATCCCTAAGACCATTCCTTGCTCCTTGTGCCTCGAGAATCTTTCCTTGATAAGGATCCAGTATGGGATACCTCTGGAGTATGAACGAGAGCTTCCCAAGCCGAGTGGCCGAGCTTATGCTCCTCCTCTGGATCACTTTTGTTTGCACACTAAAGCTCTCCATGTTGGATTCCGACTCTCGATCCATCCCTTTATTATAGCTCTTTTTTGATTTTTAAATATTTTTTTTACCTCTATGGCTCCGAACTCATTTAGGTTTATTATAGGCTTCCTTTTTCTTTGCATCTCAGCCGAGGTCCATCCAACTATTTCTTTGTTTTGCAATTATTTTACTTTCAAATATCATCCCATTGCTAAAGACTGATGGTACCTATCCTCCTAGTTGGATAAGAAGGGTTTACTTAAGGATGCCCCTTCTTCCATTCATAACTAGAAAGAAAATTTTTTTTTTCTCCCATTTGTTCTTTAGAGTTGGGACTCTCTCCTTGGGGACACCTGAGAGACTCAATACGCCAAGCTCTTGGGTTAGAGAGGGAAGATCTGGACTTGACCAATAAATTAAGAAACTTTTGAGCTCCTTTTCTATCCAAACTATTAGAAGATCAGACCCTATTTAATCTCGATCTAAGCTCCTTTAATCCAGCAGGTATACATTTAAATCTTGTGAACTATTTCTTTTGCTTTTTCTTCTAACTTAAGTTTTTTATTATCGTAGAAATAAACCCAAAAGATTTAAAGTGACTATCCTAAGAACTTCAGGCTCACAAGAGGAAGGATAGCATACTTGGAGAATCCTCCAAGAAGGCTAGGGTCAGTGCTTCAAGCTCGGCGGCACCAACTGAAGCTACTGTTCCTAAGGTTTTGGTGCCCTTGATAGCTTCAAGCCCTCCTACCGAGGTTCAAGCTCTTGTGGCTCCTGCTGAGAGGGAAGAAGGGGTTGATAGGAAAAGAAAGAAGTTACTTGCCAAGAAGGCTCGATGCAAGAACAACTCTAGAGGGTCCAATGGTGATAACACTAACTCGCATTTCAATGACTCGAAGATCATCAAATCCTTGATTGATGGATGCACCCTACCTAAAGTCATGGACTAGATCGTCAAGATTGTCTTCGAGCAACAGACATGGGATACCCTTGGGATCTTTCTTGAGGTAACTATTTGTTAGAATTTTATACCTCAAATTTGATCCATAGTAGAGGAGAATCAGTATCAGCAAGTAGTTAAGTTGGCTTGGATATGGAGTCGAGCCAGCTCGGGTTGAGATCGAGCTAGCTCAAACCATAGTCGAGCTAGCCCTCTCAGATAGATAGAAAGTAGGAGTTCCGATGAGATGTAGTTGAGCCAGCTCAACCCTTGATCGAGCCGGCTCGACGAAAATAAATAGAACAGGATGGGGTTTTTCTATTTGGACTCGGATTATGATTAATCCAAAGGATCTATAGGAGTTGCACATGGACCACATGATCCAACAGTCATGGAGGATTGCAGTCATGATCTAAAGGTTGAAAAATATTTCAAAACTCCATCAAAATCATGTTTGACTCATATTAGGAGAAAGAGCCCTGTTAAGACTTCTGTGAACTACTGAGAAGAGAATTCTCATCCTATTTAAAGGGCTGAGTGTTGTAAAGTAGTAAGGTGGCGCATGTGATGTGAGAGGCACGTAGAGAGGCTGAAGTAGCCATCGAGAGAAGCTTGGTAGAGCATCGAGTACGTGCTGCCCATGAGAGAGAAGCAATAAGTGCATAGCATCCGGTAAGGAGACCGTAAGGACAGAGCATCTTGTAGCTTCTGAGGGTCTTCTTGGAATTCTGAGAGAACTTTTGTGAGGGTAGATTCTAGTTGAGAGAGATTTATGTATGATGAGTTGAGAGTGGTTATTCTTCTCTTGTACCTATTTTTCTCTTTCATAGTGGAGCTTTAAATGCACCATGGAGGCGAGCCTTTGGGCTGATCTACGTACTTGATTGTTTTCTTATTTCATTTCTTTCTTCTTTCTACCATAATAATTTGGTACTAGATCCTTAACAAGTGGTATTAGAGTAGTTGATATCCTAATAATATTTTATCTTCTTTTTTTGACTTATCTATGTGCTTTTTCATTAGCATAACTAACTTTAGTTATTATAGATGGGTCATCAGTTGATCGCTAACATCAAGGTGATCAACCTTTAGAAGACCAAGGTGGTGAAGGTTCTTGACAAACACAAGATCGAGATCGACTGCCTCTTAAAGGAGAAGTCTGTTGAGGTCAGTCATCTTCAGGAGGCGGTCCGAATTGTTGAGCAGTCTTTGGCTGGGGCAAAAGAAGAGCTAGCCCTGGAGGTGGAGAGAAGGAAGAAGGTGGAGGTCGAGATTGTTGAGAAGGAGAGGCAGATCTTAGAGGCTAAAGAACAAGCTATCTTGGATTTCAAGGCCTTCAAGGAGATGGAAGACATAAAGATCGACTTCACCAAGATAGCCTTCATCAAAGGGTTTGAAATTTGCCAGAGGAACATGGCTGAGAAGTTCCCCAAGCATGACCTTGGTTTTCTAAGAGGGGAGTCTTCTGACGATGAAGCTAGATCTTCCATCATTACTATCGATCTACCACCCACTGAGCCTCCTGCTATGACTTCTAAGCCTGCTCGAGAGCCTGAGACTATCGAAGTCGCACCAAGGTCATCCACTATCCCTCCTCTAGAGGTTGGAGGTTTTCTATAATTATACCTTTTTTTTGCTTGTTTTTATATTTAAAATATTTTTAGTAATGAAAATAAATTTCTTTCTTTGCCATACCGTAGTGTCATGATATCTTTTTACATTAATCATAGTCTCCAGTTGAAGCTGATCCTCTACCCTAGGGTATTCTCCTGAAGGCTTTGAAGGGAAATCCTGATTTTCCGGTCCAGGTTCGTCCAGATCTAATCAGATCAAGAGATATATTTCAAATTTTTTCTCTTGATCCCAATCAGATCTTGATATGTTTCAGATCTGATTCTTATTATTTTAATAAATAAAACAAAATAAGATAAATTAAATCAAATTTAATTTACCTGATTTCGGTAATCTTATTACCCTGTAGATGATCCTGATTGCAGCGGAAGGTTCTGGATCTAGCCATGCAAGCGCCTGGCCTCTACCGGTATCCACTCGGGTTGGATCTGGAGATCCTCTTCTTCTCTATCACACCTCCAAAAATTAGATCTGGATCTGATCTGGAGGATCTTCAAAACTCTTTTGAAGATCTGCAGTCGTCCTTTTGCAGCAGCGCAGCCTTCTTGCTTTTGATCGCCTTTCCTTGATCTGAATCGCACCAACCTAAGTCCAAAACTCTTTTGGACGTGGAGAGCAAGGGGAGAAGAGACTATGGCGTGGAGAAGGAGGGGAGAGGCAGCCTTGGGGTGTGGGGTTTCTCAATTGAATTGCATTAGCATTAGGGTTGGGCGCAGGGTCTTATTTATAGACCTCTTGTGATCCAACTCCTCTTCCTCTCAACCAATCACAACCCTTTGTGAAATCAGATCTAAATCTGATTGGTTGGAATAGAGACCCCTGGATTCCTCCTTAGAGGGTGCCTAAGATCAGTCAAACTGGATTCTTAGTAGAACTCTGATTGGAATCCAAAAGGGAGATGGAGTCCTTATCCAACAAGGACTCCTAGGCGCCTCCTACTTGGGCTCACGCCACCCTTGGTGGCGTGCGCCCTTCTCCTTGCCAGGTTCTGGCAGGGGGACAGGCCCCCACCAGCTCTCCAATAGGTGCATGACATGTGGTCAAAAGTCAAAGGGTCAATGGTCAACGTTTGACCAGTCAAAGGTAGACTTTTGACCAAAGTCAAAGAACAAGAAATGGCAGGTGACCAAAAATGGCAGGTAATGTCTTACAAATAAGACAACCTATTCTGACTTGGACAACCTCCAGTCAGACCATATGAAGGCCTCTGATTGAGCACAAACTCCTTTGGCTCAGTCAGGACAACTTATTTGTGATAGTAAAAGAAGAACGTTAGGTTCAATCGAGTGCTAGCACGATTTCCTTGAACCTAATTGAATCTCATTCAGATCAATTGAACTAGATCAGTTCAATTGATGATCACCAGATTCAAACCCTTGTTTGTGTGACCCAGTTAGGTTCAGTTCTGTATGGTAATGGGATATGTCATGATCTCTATCATAGACATCATCGAAACTCCTTTCGATGGATCAGAACTCTTCTGATTCGAACAGCTAGAATGATCGATCATCTAAATCATTCTAATTGCTCCCAAAATCCACCAGTGACACCTAGCAGTATATGGTGGCAACCCATCAGAGCTGAATGTGAACCTCTTGGTGCAGCTACCTGTGTGATTAAGTTCTTCTATCTTGAGCCCCGATCAGATTAGGGTTAAGGTAAACTCGTCAAACCCTAGTCTCTGTCATATGATATAATCATTCGATTCGAGTCCAATGTGAAAATCTAAATAGAAACTCTTTCTATTATTTCACTCTGCCATGGCCATGGACTTTAGGACTTGATTCTCATGATTATCATAGGGCTGCTCCTCTACCACCGAGGTAGATAGATCCCATCTTGATGCAATCCAGTTCCTACAATGAACATGTCATAGCCAACATACACCTCAGGGTTCCATATGGCTAGGAGACCGAGTAATGGTGTAGTCAAACTATAACACCCTCAAGGTGAACTGCCGATGCATCTCAGGTCAAAGAACCAGACACACTACTGCAGCATCGAGTCAGTCATTGACGAGAAGGTAGACTCCCTAATGACTACTCGAGGTGGTCACGCTCAGTGCCCTCGTTCTCTAACGAGTACCTGTACTTTCGCTCCGGTGTCTCCACACCATAGACTCAAGACTCATCTACTAAAGAGAAGCGATTGTACACCAACCTTCCGGATCAATCACCATCCTCGTGATGATCCTATGGTCGGGAGCTATTTATGAGTTAATAATGATTATTCATGTCTTAAATTTTCAACTCTTGAAAATATGAATTATCATTACCATTAACTCAAAGGATGTATCACAGACACTAAATACACAGGTGTGATAGAAAATAACCCATTTTATTAATTATAGTCAAAATTATAATTTTGCCCCTAGAAGTGTATTACAAGTGTCAGCCAATTCTGGCTTCTAGGGCACATATATCTAACAATCTCCCACTTGTCCTAAAGCCAATTGGCTACAAGTCTAAGTCCCATCTTCTCAAGGTGGGCTTCGATCTTCTGCTGGCCCAACGGCTTTGTAAGTGGGTCTGCCACATTATCTGCGGAGTTGACTCTCTTGACCTCGACATAACCCTTTTTGAGGTAATCATGGATGGGGTGGTATCACCGTTTGCTTGGAACTCTTCCAGCACAAACAGTCTACTAGATGTCGACTTTCGATCATCTATATCGGACATGAAGTCCGAGTCTGTGTATCCCTGGACCAGGAGTTCTTCGTTACCAAAGACCAACATCATATCCTTAGTTCTTCTCAAGTACTTAAGGATACATTTCACAGAAGTCCAGTGTTCTTCACCTGGATTTGACTGATATCTGCTTGTGACACTCACAGCATGGGCTATATCAGGTCGTGTACATAGCATGGCATACATGAGGCTCCCTATTGCAGAAGCATAAGGGATCTTGCTCATGCGTTCTATTTCCTCAGGTGTGCTGGGGCACATCTTCTTGGAAAGATGAATACCATGTCTGAAGGGTATTAATCCCCTCTTAGAGTTTTCCATACTAAACCTCTTTAGTACTTCCTCTATGTACATCTTCTGTGAAAGTCCTAGCATCCTATTCGGTCTATCCCTATAGACCTTAATTCCTAGAATAAAGGATGCTTCACCTAGGTCTTTCATGGAGAATTCCTTGGACAACCACATCTTGACTGATGTCAACATGGGAATATCATTCCCAATAAGGAGGATGTCATCCACGTACAATACGAGGAAGACAACAGCGCTCCCACTGACCCTTTTGAAAACACATGGTTCCTCTTCATTTTTGATGAAACCAAACTTTTTGATCACATCATTGAAACGAGTGTTCCAGCTCCGAGATGCTTGCTTAAGTCCATATATGGACCTTTGCAGCTTGCAAACCTTGTGATCAGTATCACTGGATGTGAAACCTAGCGGCTGTTCCATATAGATATCTTCCTCAAGATATCCATTTAGGAATGCCGTTTTCACGTCCATTTGCCATATTTCATAATCGAAATAGGCTGCAACGGCAAGCAATGTGCGGATGGATTTTAGCATAGCTACTGGGAAAAGGTATCCTGATAGTCAATGCCTTCGCATTGACTATAACCTTTTGCCACTCAGTCTAGCCTTGAATGTCTCCACATTCCCATCTGCACCAATCTTTCTCTTGAAGATCCATTTACACCCAATAGGTACTATACCTTCTGGTGGATCTACCAAGGTCCAGACTTGGTTTGAGTGCATCGAGTCGATCTCTGACTTCATTGCCTCAAGCCATTTCTCGGAGTCGATATCTGATATCGCCTCGTTGTAGGTTTTGGGATCATCACCATGAGCACCATTACCTATGAGGAACATTTCCTCTACGTCCTCTGAAATAATACCTAAGTATCTTTCAGGGGGACGGGAAACTCTTTCCGATCTACGAGGTGGAGGAGGTAGTGTTCTTATTGGCTCAACCTGATTTGGTTCCACTTGGTCCTTAGCTCTTTCCACTTGTGAGACTTTCTCATCAAGCTTAATCTGCTTTCCAATGCCGCTATCTTGAATAAACTATTTTTCAAGAAAGATGGCATGTCGACTCACAATCACATTGTGGTCTTCTGGAATGTAGAAATAGTATCCTAATGACTCTTTAGGATATCCTATGAATCGAGCTCTAAAGGACCTAAACTCTAACTTGTCCGCTTGTTGTCTTTTGACATGAGCCGGACAACCCCAAATTCTGAGATGACTCAGACTTGGTTTCTTACCGTGCCATATCTCATACGGTGTGGTAGGAACGGTTTTAGAGGGAACCCTATTCAGTAGATAGATTGAAGTTAACAATGAGTGTCCCCAAAGAAAATCAGGGAGGTCTGTGAAGCTCATCATGGATCGAACCATATCCAATAGAGTCCGATTTCTCCATTCTGAAACCCCGTTGAGTTGAGGTGTTCCTGGTGGAGTCCATTGAGAGACTATGCCATTTTCCTTAAGATAGTCTAGGAATTCCTCGGCTAAGGTATTCACCTCCTCGATCTGATCGAAGAACCTTAATGGGTTTTCCAGTTTGTTTTTCTACTTCATGTCTGAATTCTTTGAACTTTTCAAAAGCTTCAGACTTGTGTCTCATAAGATACACATACCCATACCTAGACAGATCATCGGTAAAGGTAATGAAGTAGACAAAATTGCCTCTAGCCGGCACATCAAATGGGCCGCACACATCAGTATGTACTAGGGCAAGGAGATCTGTGGCCCTCTCCCCATGTCCAACAAAAGGGAGTTTAGTCATTTTGCCTTGAAGACAAGATTCACAAGTTGGATATGACTCAAAAGTCAATGGACTCAATAGCCCATTTTTCTCCAATTTGTTAATCCTATCTTCTGCTATATGACCTAATCTCAGGTGCCATAGATATCTGTCGTTTGGACTATCCCTAGGTCGTTTGGCATTCACGTTTTGCTCGATAGTTAAAATAGGTACATCAATATGCAACTGATAAAGACCATTAACAAGGAAACCATTTGCAATTTTATTTCTTTCATAAAGAATGTTACAATGGTCCTTAAAGAAGGTGATCACATAACCTTCTTGTGCTAAGCATGAAACAGAAATCAAATTCCTGCTAGCTGCAGGCACATAATAACAGTCTTTTAAAACTAAGTCTAAACCAGATGGTAATCGAAGAGGGTATGTTCCCACGGCTACTGCAGCAACTCTTGCTCCATTACCGATGCGTAGGATCATGTCTCCATCCCTCAGCCTCCTGCTATCCTCAAGACCCTGCATAGAAGTGCACAGATGAGCACTAGAACCAGAGTCAAGCACCCAACTGGATGCAGAAGAAACCGTAAGGTTAGACTCAATAACGAGCATACCTCCAGAAGGACCTTCCTTCTTGTTCTTTAGGGTGGCCAGGTAAATAGGGCAGTTCCGCTTCCAATGGCCGTCGCTGTTGCAATGGAAACACTTTCCTTTGCCATCGGCCTTTTTCTTCGATTCTGCCTTCTTCTTCTTTGATCCTTCCACCTTTTGCTTTTTCACAGACTTCTTTTTCTTTCCATAAGACTTTCTTTTGGAAGAAGTCCGTTCCATAGCAAGAACTGAGCCTTTAGAACCTTTCATAGAAAGCTCAGCGGTAACCAGCATATTCATCAACTCGGCCAAGGAATTTTGAAGTTTATGCATGTGGTAATTCATGATGAATTGCCCATATGCATCAGTCAAGGATTGCAGAATAATATCGTTCTGCAAGTCCAAGTCCAACTTCACACCGAGCTTCTCAAGCTCTTCCATGTCCTTGATCATTGTCAGACAGTGATCTTGGACTGACTGCCCATCACGCATCTTAGCCTTAAAAAGTCATTTTGTGACTTGATATTTGGCTGCGCGACTCTGTTCACCAAACATCTCCTGCAGGTGAGCCAACATTTGGCGAGCAGTCCCGATATCTTCATGTTGGCGCTGGAGCTCATCAGACATCGAGCCCAACATGTAGTATCTGGCCTTATTGTCTTCGTCAATCCATTTTTCCAGAGACGCTCTCTGTTCAACAGATGGACGGGCTGGTAATGTGGGAGGGTCCTGGTCCAAAACATGGGTTAACTTCTCGAACCCAAAATAATTTTGTAGTTCCTGAGCCAATCTTTATAATTGGGTCCAGTCAGTCTATGTGTGTCCAGGATACGTGCCAATGGGTTGGACGCAGACATTATTCCTGTAGAGAGTCAAAGATTCTAGTTAGATATTGTAATTTTGACTTGACCAATTTGTTTAGGGATTTTATTTTTAAACAAATTAGCTCCCACTATTTTCTCGGATCCCTACACTCCCTCTGTAGAGATGCGAAAATCTCCGCGATTGATGATTTCTAGTGGGTGGTGCGGTCTCACCAACTGACTCATCACCTCACCTAACAGTTATTGGTGATGGGTTAGCCAATGAGTGAACAACTCTTGTTCAATGATTCTCTAATCATGGTGCACCCAAACTTGGTCTCTAATTCATGAATCTCACCGTATCCGGAATATTGATCCACTCCTTAGTTAAGTCAGACCCACCATTTGCATAGACTGGGTTCCTAATTGGGTCTCTCACCGTATCCGAAATATTGAGCCCAACTCATCCTCCAGCCCATAGCATCCAATGCCTAATAGACATGGTTGCGTCTTCCCGGTGCAACTGAGCCACTGTATCCAGCCGAGAACAATCAACCCCGGGAAGGGCCCGCACATCTACAATGGTGGAAGACCTCAGACTTAATCTTTTCTTAGGGAGAATTGATTCAGGTCTCATTAAACTAGACTTGGCTTAGTCATAACAATTATGACTAACCTAGTGGCATGGGTTAGCTCGGATTATTGACCACCTCAGATCAGAACTGTGTCAACAGATATGGCCAGGTAAGTGAGACCGGTGGAAGGAATATGCCATTAACTCGTACAAGAACGCATTCAGGTCGAGTAGCTTCCAATTAAAAACCAGTCGGTCGTCTATGCCAAACTTACCTTAGACACCAAATTGTTGAGTCAGAACCAATTGGGTTAGCCTACAATCCAGACTCTAACCTCTGAGCCTAATTAGGTCTTGCTTGATCGTGACTCGATCTTGACCCAGACTTAATCCTATTAGGCTGGTCAATTTAAGCATTGTTGATCCCATCTAACCAACTCTTGATTCGGTTTGATCAACCGCTTAGACCTAATTGAGCTACCCAAGCCCGAACCCAGTATTATGAATATGTCTTAGATCTGAAATTCTCAATTTTAGACCTAATTAATATTCCATAAACTTAATTCTTAATTAAGTTGGGTTCATAAACAAAATATGCACAATAAATCCTAGGGTTTCAGGATCTAGGGTTTTGCAGAAAGTAAGTTTTGGGTTTCTGATTAAGGACGAACACGCAGCACCCCTACACATCATAAGAACACCCCATCGAATGGGAAGAGAGGGCCTTTAAACCCTTCTTCGTTCTTATGACCGGACGGCCAAGAGGAACGCCTTAATCAGGAACATTCAATACTACAAAACAATATCAGATCTATATCATATATCTCATATATAAAGTAGATCTAATCATGGCATATTTTGCATACATCTCATGTATCAAATCATGCATGTTTTCAGATCTAAATTATCTCATAATAATCTAAAAAATTA
The DNA here is from genome assembly GCA_006176705.1 of Cocos nucifera. NCBI lineage: Eukaryota > Viridiplantae > Streptophyta > Magnoliopsida > Arecales > Arecaceae > Cocos > Cocos nucifera. The sequence goes on from QRFJ01006888.1 coordinate 47,582, forward strand.
GATTTAAATTGATCTAATCAAAATAAATTCTAATCTAGACAATTATGTAGAACTATTCTACAACTAGTCTAGACATGCATCAATCATATCTCATATGATATTTAAAATTAAATAATTTTTATTTGCTGTTTATCAGATGTTATTATAACACTTATAATATCAGAAAATAGTAAATAAGAAGATCTAAAATATGATTTAATCAGATTAAATCAAAGACATGCAAAACTATTCTATAGAACTATTCTATTCTAGAACTAGTCATGCATATCTTCTTAATCTTAGATCCAAATCATTTAATTTTAATTTTTCTGATTTTCAGATCTGATCACATCTCATGTGACATCTGAAATCACTTTATTTTCTAATTAAAATAAAATTAAAATCAGATCTAAATAATTTAGAACCATGGCTCTGATACCAGTTGAAGGGAAATCCTGATTTCCCGGTCCAGGTTCGTCCAGATCTGATCAGATCAAGAGATATATTTCAAAAATTTTTCTCTTGATCCCAATCAGATCTTGATATGTTTCAGATCTGATTCTTATTATTTTAATAAATAAAATAAAATAAGATAAATTAAATCAAATTTAATTTACCTGATTTGGGTAATCCTATTACCCTGTAGATGATCCTGATTGCAGCGGAAGGTTCTGGATCTAGCCACGCAAGCGCCTGGCCTCTACCGGTATCCACTCGGGTTGGATCTGGAGATCCTCTTCTTCTCTATCACACCTCCAAAAATTCAGATCTGGATCTGATCTGGAGGATCTTCAAAACTCCTTTTGAAGATCAGCAGTCGTCCTTTGCAGCAGTGCAGCCTTCTTCTTTTGATCGCCTTTCTTTTGATCTGGAATCGCACCAACCTAAGTCCAAAACTCTTTTGGACGTGGAGAGAGAAGGAGGAGAAGAGTTTAGGCATGGAGGAAGAGGGGAGAGGCAGCCTTGGGGCGTGGGAAATCTCTATTAATTGCATTAGAATCTGAGTTGGGCGCAGGGTCTTATTTATAGACTAAGCTTGTGATCCAACTCCTCTTCCTCTCAACCAATCACAACCCTTTGTGAAATCAGATCTAAATCTGATTGGTTGGAATAGAGACCCCTGGATTCCTCCTTAGAGGGCGCCTAAGACCAGTCAAACTGGATTCTTAGTAGAACTCTGATTGGAATCCAAAAGGGAGGTGGAGTCCTTGTCCAACAAGGACTCCAAGGCGCCTCCAACTTGGGCGCACGCCACCCTAGGGTGGCGTGCGCCCTCCTCCTTGCCAGGTTCTGGCAGGGGGACAGGCCCCCACCAGCTCTCCAATAGGTGCATGACATGTGGTCAAAAGTCAAAGTGTCAATGGTCAACGTTTGACCAGTCAAAGGTAGACTTTTGACCAAAGTCAAAGAACAAGAAATGGCAGGTGACCAAAAATGGCAGGTAATGTCTTACAAAATAAGACAACCTTTCTGACTTGGACAACCTCCAGTTCAGACCATATGAAGGCCTCTGATTGAGCACAAACTCCTTTGGCTCAGTCAGGACAACTTATTTGTGATAGTAAAAGAAGAACGTTAGGTTCAATCGAGTGCTAGCACGATTTCCTTGAACCTAATTGAATCTCATTCAGATCAATTGAACTAGATCAGTTCAATTGATGATCACCAGATTCAAACCCTTGTTTGTGTGACCCAGTTAGGTTCAGTTCTGTATGGTAATGGGATATGTCATGATCTCTATCATAGACATCATCGAAACTCCTTTCGATGGATCAGAACTCTTCTGATTCGAACAGCTAGAATGATCGATCATCTAAATCATTCTAATTGCTCCCAAAATCCACCAGTGACACCTAGCAGTATATGGTGGCAACCCATCAGAGCTGAATGCGAACCTCTTGGTGCAGCTACCTGTGTGATTAAGTTCTTCTATCTTGAGCCCCGATCAGATTAGGGTTAAGGTAAACTCGTCAAACCCTAGTCTCTGTCATATGATATAATCATTCGATTCGAGTCCAATGTGAAAATCTAAATAGAAACTCTTTCTATTATTTCACTCTGCCATGGCCATGGGCTTCAGGACTTGATTCTCATGATTATCATAGGGCTGCTCCTCTACCACCGAGGTAGATAGATCCCATCTTGATGCAATCCAGTTCCTACAATGAACATGCTATAGCCAACATACACCTCAGGGTTCCATATGGCTAGGAGACCGAGTAATGGTGTAGTCAAACTATAACACCCTCAAGGTGAACTGCCGATGCATCTCAGGTCAAAGAACCAGACACACTACTGCAGCATCGAGTCAGTCATTGACGAGAAGGTAGACTTCCCTAATGACTACTCGAGGTGGTCACGCTCAGTGCCCTCGTTCTCTAACGAGTACCTGTACTCTCGCTCCGGTGTCTCCACACCGTAGACTCAAGACTCATCTACTAAAGAGAAGCGATCGTACACCAACCTTCCAGATCAATCACCATCCTCGTGATGATCCTATGGTCGGGAGCTATTTATGAGTTAATAATGATTATTCATGTCTTAAATTTTCAACTCTTGAAAATATGAATTATCATTACCATTAACTCAAAGGATGTATCACAAACACTAAATACACAGGTGTGATAGAAAATAACCCATTTTATTAATTATAGTCAAAATTATAATTTTGCCCCTAGAAGTGTATTACAAGTGTCAGCCAATTCTGGCTTCTAGGGCACATATATCTAACAGGCTTGTATCAAAAATTTAAAAAGAGAAGTCCACCAAATGAAGAAGAAGCTAAGAATGATAGAGGACGAACTCAAGAAGTCCAAAAAGAATTATGCTGAGGCCACTATTGAAATCAACCATCTCTGCCAATTCTCCAAGCAGTTCTTCAAAGAATACGTGATCAAGAAGAACCATCTAAGCAAAGAGCTTGAAGAGATCAAGAAGCATGCTAGTGAGAAATCCTGGATCTTGATAGCCAAGGTTTATTCTCTTGAGGCCAAACTTTGTGAAGCAAAAGAAAAATTTAGCCAATTGGAAGGAGGTTCGGCCTAGGTCCAAAGTCAAGCAGAATTTGATCGGGATTAGTCAAAGAAGTTTTTTGACCTTCAAAAGTAGTTGCAAGATGTTGAGAGATCATATAATTCCTATCAGATCGGATGGTGCGAGCAAATAGATGACTCTAAGAGGAAGCTTAAGGTGGTGAATGTCGAGGTGATGCAGCTTCAAAAATAGTTGGCAAACAACATCCAGGCCGAGCCAAGAGGGGATTCAGAGGAAGTCACCTCTCTGACAAGAATCCTTAGGAAACTTTCAGAGAATTATGAAAAGTGTAAGATCGAACTCTTTTAGCTCAAGATCCAGACGACTTATAATGAGAATGTAGTGAAGAATGCTAAGGCTAAATCCACAGTCCTGAGAAAAAGGCTAAGAGAAGTAGAAGATGACTTTTGGAGATCTCAAAAATTGCTCGAGGAGAGCTTGGCAGCAAGATGAGACCTTGAAGAGAAGATAGAAGATCAGAAGCACTTCCTCATGTTGGCTGGGGTTGGAAGTTTGAAATCTGACTCTGAGTAGAACATGATTTTTTTTTGAAATCGATCTCGAGGGCCTATGTAATAAACTTTCAATTTCAATGGAACAATATTTCTTTATCCTTTGAGCTATATCTCAGTTTGATGCTTGTTGGTCTCTATTTCCTTGTCATGCCCAATAATAGTGTTGTCTTGAAACAATAGCTTCTGCTCAATACCTTGTATATTTGTCCTCCTTGTTTATGAATAGGAATCTTTGGACTTATTTAGGAGCAAATTTATCTCTATAAAGGAATCAAAAATTTTTAGATTTGTGATTAACCTCTTGTTTAAGAACCAGAGAACTTCAATTCCTTATGAGGATCCTTATCCATGTTAGGATGAGGTTCTCCTCCTGTTCTTGATGTGGTTGGTTATTATCCTTGTTAGAATTAGATCCTCCTTCTATTCCTAACAAGATTACTAAGGCCCAAAAGGACTGCTGCAAGGGCCTCTCTGTTACCTCTTGTTTAAGAACCAAAGGCTTTCAATCCCTCATAAGGATCTTCATCCATATCTGGATGAGGTTCTTCTCCTGTTTCTGACGTGGTTGGCTTTTATCCTTATTAGAATGAGATATTTCTTCTATTCCTAATAAGATTTCTGGAGCACAAAAGGGCTATTGCAAGAGCCTCTTTCTGTTACCTCCTATTTAAGAATCAGAGATCTTCACCCTTGTTAAGATAAGGTTAACCTTCTGTTTAAGAACCAGAGGCCTTCACCCTCATTAAGACTAGGTAAAACTCCTATTTAAGAACTGGAGGCCTTCTACTTTGTTTGAGAATGAAGTTTGATTGGATAATTTTCTACGATTATATAGTTTTGCACCAAAGATGAGGATGTTAAAGTAAGAAAATTTTATTAAAAATAGATTTATTGATAGTACATTCATAAGTTTTTCAAGTTTCAAGATCGTGGGAGTGTATTTCCTCCAAGATCCTTTAGATAATAAGATCCTGATCGAACGATTTTCATGATCTCGTTGGAGCCTTCCTAATTTGGGATGAGCATTCCTTGATTTTATGGCTGTGATATGTTTACCCACCATAGTACCAGATCTTCAACTTTAAAAATCTTACTCCTGACTTTAGAGTTGTAGTAGTGAGCCACCTTCTACTTATAGGCTGCCATTCAAATTTGGGCATTTTCTCACTTTTCTTCTAATAAGTCAAGCTTTGCTCTAAGATTCTATGAATTATTTTGTTCATTGAAGACTTTGACTCACATTGAAGGAAGTCCAAGCTCGACTGGATGACTGCTTCTGTTCTAAAAGCCAAAGCAAATGGAGTCCCCCCTATTGGCAGCCTTTGGATAGTTCTGTAAGCCTAGAGCACATGATAAAGTTCGTCCACCCATGTTTCTTTTGCCTTTTCAAGTATTGCCTTAATCCCTTGCAACAGAGTCCTGTTGGTTATCTCGATTTCTCTATTTGCTTGTGGGTGAGTTACTGATGTAAAATGATGGAAGATGTTCAAATTTTCACAAAACTTGGCACATCTTGCTCTTGTAAACTGGCATCCATTATCAGTAATGAGAGTTCATGGTAGACCGAATCTACAAACTATCAACTTTCAGATGAAGTCTTGTACTTTAGCTTCAGTAATCTTTGCCAGGGATGTGGTCTCAATCCACTTGGTGAAGTAATCCACTACCATCAAAAGAAATTTGCACGACCTAGATGCCATGGAAAAGGGCTCGAGTATATCCATTTTACACTACGCAAATGGCCATGGGACACATAGAGGTGTGAGTTGTGAGACTGGTTGTCTTTGGATGTTGGCATTCCTCTGGCATCAATTACATTTTCTCACATACTCCATGACATCCTGATGCATAGTCGGCCAATAATATTCTTGCTGAAGCAGTTTGTAAGATAGAGATTTAGCTCCAAGATAATTTTTGCATATTCCTTCATGTATCTCCTTCAATGCATAATCAACTTCAAAAGGTTGAAGACATTTGAGAAGTAGCAAGGAGTACGACCTTTTGTACAACTTATTCTCATATAGAACATATCGGGAAGCCTAGTTTCTCAATCTTCAAGCTTCTTTAAGATCTCTAGGGAGAATTCCATCTTTGAAGTATAGAATTAGAGGGTCAACCTAGCTGGGCTCATGGTCGACCTGCATTACTATCAGGGATTCCTCCAAACTTGGACTCTACAGAACCTCAGAGAAGACGTCTTTTGGCAATTCATTTGAAGCCAAGGTAGCTAATTTCGAGAGAAGGTCAGTCCTAGTGTTTTCTATTTTAGGGATATGCTAAATATTGAAGCTACTAAAAATCGAGATCAAGTTCTTCATCATTTTCAAGTACTTTATCATACTTTCCTCCCGAGCTTTATAAGTACCATTGATTTGCCCCACTATCAATTGAGAATTACTAAAGACTTTCACATGGTCCGCTTTCAATTCTTTAGCTATTCTCAATCTCGTGATCAGAGCTTTGTACTCTACTCTATTATTTATTATGAAAAATTCAAAGCATAGCGCATATTCAGCAATAATTCGTTCTAGATTGATTAGAATCAAGTCCCCATCCACTCGAGAGGCATTGGATGAACCATCAACATATAGAGCCCAATAGTCTTCAGAAAGATCTGTTCTTTCTTTAAGGGAGTTTGACTGCAAATGGGGAGTATGAATTTCTTACTATTTAGGCTCGGTGAGATCCAGAATGGTGCATTCTACTATGAAGTCAATCAATATCTGAACTTTAATAGATGGTCGAGGTGAGAAATTGATGTCAAATTTGGTGAGCTCAATTATCCATTTTGCTATTCTTCTAGAGGTATCGGGCTAGTGAAGAACTACTTTGATGGGCCGATCAGTGAGAAGTGTGACCATATGCCCCTAGAAATAAGGTAGGAGCTTTTTGACTACAATCAATAGGGTACAAGTTAGCTTTTCTAATTTTGTATATCTTATTTCTTTATCACTCAAAACTCAACTTATATAGTAGATTAGCTTCTAAATTTTCATCTCTTCCTGATCAAGATAGCTCCAATGGCAACGGGAGACATGGTCAGGTATAAGAATAATTCTTCACCAGGTTCGGGCTTGGCAAGGAGAGGAAGTGAGCTTAGATAGTTCTTCAATTCTTCAAAGGCTTATTGACATTCAAGAGTCCAGCAGAAGTTTTTTGGCTACTTGAGCGTTTGGAAGAAGGACATGCAATGTTCAACCGATCTTGAGACAAAGCGATTCAGAGCTGTAACATTCCTTATCAGGCGTTGAACCTCTTTTATTATCCTTGATGCAGTCATTTTCTGGATGGCTCTGATCTTTTCAGAATTCACTTTGATGCCACGCCTTGACATCATGAACCCTAGGAACTTTTCCAAAGTCACTCCAAATGCATATTTGGTTAGATTTAGCTTCATCTTGTACTTTCAAAAAGTGCTGATGGTCTCTTCTAGGTTGGTAATGTGATTTGATGAAGATTGGCTTTTAACAGGTTTGTCATCTATGTAGACTTCCATATTACAGCCGATCTACTGCTTGAAAATCTTATTTACCAAGCATTGATACGTCGCACCTATATTTTTAAGCTCGAAGGGCATAATCCTGTAATAATAAAGACCATGGTCAGTAATAAAAGCAGTTTTCTTCTCATCTTCTGATGCCATTTGAATTTGGTTGTAGCTGGAGAAGGCATCCATGATGGTTAGAAGCTTATGGCCTGAGGTCACATCCATCAGTTGATCAATTCTAGATAGGGGATAGCTATCTTTGGGACAAGGCATATTCAGATATATGAAGTGTATACATATCCTCTACTTGTCGTTTGCCTTCTTGACAAGGACCATATTTGCAATCAAATCTGGGTAGGATACCTTCCGGATGAACTAGGCTTTGAGGAGCTTGTCTACTTCATCTGTGATGGCCTTCTACCACTCCGATGCAAAACTATGCTTCTTTTATTTTATTGGCCATCTTATGAGATCCACATCTAGATGATGTTTCATCACTTCAACATCAATTTTGGGCATATCTGTAGGTACCCAAGCAAAAATGTCAGCATTCTTCCACAAGAAGGTGACGAGCTACTTTTTGACTTCTCCTCTCAAATTGGAGCCAATTTGTATAGTATGATCTTCATTCCCATCATTTAGTAAAACAACGATAAGGTCGTCAATAGGTTCCCCTTGCTCTTCAGTCAAGTCATCGTGGGCATCAAGTCTATCTACTGGATAGGGCTTCATTTGCTTTACTCCTTGCAGGGCAATGGTGTAGTAGTGTCGTACTAAAGCCTAATCTTCTCTGACCTCTCCAACTTCATATCCTATCAAAAACTTCATCTTCAAATAGTAAGTTGGAACTACTGCCCTAAGTGCATTCAAGCTGGGTCGGCCAAGAATTACGTTGTAGGCGGAAGGTGCCTTTACCACCAGAAAATCAACTTGGGCCTTGGATTGCTTTGGATACCGATCTGCTATAATAGACAAGATAATTATACCCTCCACCGGCACAGCATCATCGATGAACCCCACTAACAGAGAGCTCATTGATCCCATTTGACTGTTAGGTATAGACATTTTAGAGAATGCATCATAAAACTGAATATTAGCAGAGCTTCTATTATCAATCAAAATATGGCGTACATCATAATCAGCAATATTTAAAGTTACTACAACCATGTCATTGTATGAAAATTGAACCTCTTGTACATCTTCTTTAGTGAAAGCAATGGGCTCCTCAGTCCTCTACCTCTTTATTGGCTTTGCAGACCCGCTAGTTTCTTCCCGTCGATGCCCCATAGTAATAGTGTTGATGATTCTAAGTGGGGGCCGATCTTCTTGTGGCTCATCCCTTCGGGGTGGTTCAGGTTGTGGCAGGGCTCTTGGCCAATCCTTCTTTCCAGCCGACATCTCAAAAAATGGTCCAGCCGACCTTATCTGATGAGCTCCATGAAGAAAATCGCACAGGGTTTAAGCATGCATTTTTAAAACTTTTTTGAATAAAATAGCAGTAAAAATAAATATTAATCTAAAATTAATACTATGTATGCATTGATCATATCAAATGAATCCTACTCAGGATCTAAACATGCTGATATGTGATAGAAAAATAAAATGCATTCGATCAGCAAATCAAATCTACTGACCGATATGAGTTTAGAACTCGATACCTTTTCGTGGGTAGCTGATCTCATGATCTCAATCCATCAAAAGAAGCTATGGTATTATGCTATAGCCGCACACTCATCCGACCTCTATGGATGGTCCATACAGAGCTCCTGGTCTCAATCAGCTCCGCTGGAGTGCTTGCTCCTTGTCGAACCTTTCGACGGCTAATCATGATTGATCCTATCGATCATGTACTTTTTAATTTCTCAGATATTCTAAAAAATTCAAACACAAATATTGGATTATAATGAAGAGGTGTTTCAAATTTGGTGGTGAACCAATGCTCACAGCACTCGATCTCTCCACCCGAACCTAGATTTCAAAAACTAGGGTTTCACTTGGCCTAAAAATCCTGACACACTAAAAATCCTATCACGCCCTCTCTATATGGATTTTTTCTATGAAATAAGTTTTTATGGAAAGATAACTTTTAGATTTATAAACCCTATTTAGATCATATCTAAAAATTAGGTATCCTTAGATGTGAAAACTAGAAGAGAAGAGAGGCATGAGGGAAAAGTAAAGTGTTGTAAGACCATGCTCACCTTCACTCTAAGATTTTTTTCACCCAAAACTAACGCCCAATTACTCTAAAATTTTTACCACACAATTATAACTCATTCTAGTGCAACAAAAAAATTCTCATAATTTATTGACATGAATACCATGGGAAAATCACATGGAAATAGATAAGGGTCGAGTGGTTGGGAGGTTTTAACCACTCACTTGATTTCAAAAATCAAGTGAGACTCTTATCCTTATCCAACACCCCCTCCCATGTATTTAACATGTAGAAGGACTCTCCTTTTGTGTGTGCACATTTTAATTTCTCCAAAAAATATTTGATAAACAAAAGGGAGGGCATGGGAAGCAGATAAGTTGGATTGATTCCAACCTCCAACAAACTGAGTTGAATTCAAAACTCAGCTTACTTTGAACTGGTCCAACCCTTGGACCAGTTCAAAAGTAGATAAAAGAGGGGGTGCAGAAACCTTTTGGGCAAGAGAAAAGTGACGTACAAAAATTTTGGGCATGGAACTAGAGTCGAAAAGTCAAAAATGGTGGGCGCATTGGAGAGTTTGAATTCAAACTTTATTTGACTTGGTCCTAATTGGTTTCAACCAAACCAATTAATCTAGACTCAATTAGACTAGGTTATATTCAACTAAATTAGGCTTAGCCTAATCTAATAAAATTCTAATCAAATTAGAAATTAATTAGGTCTAGGTCCTGATCAAATCAGGATCAAAACTCCCATAGCGATTAGGTCATCTCATGACCTGATTGGGTCAAACCCAATCGAATCAAATTCAATCAGACTAGATTGAATCCTCATCGCTCAGTCAAATTAAGATAATTAGTAATTGAATTGCTAATTAATCCTCCAAAAATATCTAAGTCCAAATCGGATGGACTATCAGACAACAGAATTTCATCAACATGAAACTCCTGAAGAGTCCCAATCCAGTGGGACTCTTGAACCCGGTGTCCCAAATGAATGAAACTCATGATCATAGAGTCCTAGACTAGTAGAACTCTTAATTAGAGAGTCTTAGATGAGTAGGACTCAGAGTCTCAGTCTAGTAGAACTCTTGGTCATAGAATTTCAGTCTAGTGGGACTCTTGATCATACCATCCTAGGTCATCAAGACTCATGATCAGCCATCAGATCAGGTAGGAACTTCTTATGTGTGTGACCCCATAGGTTTGAATTCTAAGTCGATAGCACATAAATTAATTTTTTGTACCAATCATTGTGACCATCTAGCAATGGTACCCGACGTCTAGATAGGTCAAAAAATTGCAACACAATAATGATGAACCTGTGGAATATGTTTACCATACAATTCATCTCCTTGATCATGATGCTCAAAAGGATGATCTAGGATTCACTGTCAATCTTATAATTCATCCACATTATATTTCAAAATTTAGCATCCATCATATGGACTACCCCAGCCAAGGATTTGCTAAATTAAAATACAACGATGCACTTGTTCCAACACTTGGAGGGATCAATCCCATCTTGACTCGCACACCGACAAGCCAAGTACTTAACTGCACCCAATAGCCTTCCATCACTGAATTAAAAATTTAGGTAGTCCAGTACCTAAGTACAGCGAGTTGCTTGCAAGTCACCATTGTGGTCTCAGGTCTAAGGGATACTTATACCTATATTCTTCAAAGCTAATCTTGATAGAAGAAAAACTCCAGAGTTGGTCACATTCAGTGCAGATGTACCCATACATCTCACTTGCATGCCATGCCAGTGTCTCAACACTCCTTAGTTACGAGGACAACCAACCTATATGGCACACAATGACATATACTCGATAAACTTTATCATCCTAAATAATAATGTATCTTTTGGTCGTGAACAATTTAAGGACTAAATGATAAATCATCCTTTGTCAAATCTAGATAGTCCTAAGGACTTCATCACAACATAGGAGTTCATTAGAAGATAATAAAATTTATGATAAAAAATATCAAAATAATTTTTATTATTTGATAATTCATATATAGGTATAATAAGTAGCATAATCATCAACAGACTGATGATTGACTTTGGAACATATTCCCAACAATCTCCCACTTAGACTAAAGCCAATCGGTGCAGTATCTAATACCTATTTTCAATTTGAAGTTGTCGAACTCCTTCACCATAACAACTTTAGTGAATGGGTCAGCCAGGTTCTCCTTCCTGTCGATCTTTTGAAGGTCGACATCACCTCGATCCATAATTTCTCGGACAAGATGAAAGTGGCATAGAATATGCTTTATCCACTGGTATGCCTTAGATTCCTTTGCCTGAGCAATGACTCCAGAGCTATCGCAATAGAGCAGAACTGAACTATCAAGAGAGGATGCTACTCTAAGATCGGTGATGAATTTTATCAGCCACACTACTTCTTTGACAGCATTTGATGCAGCGACATATTCTACCTCACAAACTGAATCGACCATAGTGTACTGCTTGAAACTCTTCCAGCAGACGGCCCCATCATTAAGGGTGAATATATATCCTGACACACTCTTGCTATCATCATGATCAGACTAAAAATTGAAGTTTGTGAACTCCACTAGTTTCAAGTTTGATTCACCATAAACAAGCCACTGATCCTTAGTATTTCTTAAATACTTCAGGATGATTTTAACAACCTTCCAATGGTTCTCCCCTAGATCAGATTGGTATCTACTCACTATCCCTAATGAGTATGTCACATCTGATCGTGTACATGTCATGACGTATGTGATAGAACCCACTGTCGAAGCATATGGTATTCTACTCATACGCTCTCTTTCTAAAGATGTTGTCAGACAATCCCTCTTTGAAAGATAAATTTTATGGCCTATCAGTAGATAGCCTTTCTTAGAATTCTCCATGCTGAACTGTTTCAACATAGTGTCAATGTATGTAGACTGGGACAATCCAAGCAACCTTTTAGATCTATCTCTATAGATCATCATCCCTAGGATGTAGGTAGCTTCTCCTAAATCTTTTATGGAAAACTATGATGACTGCTAGATCTTTATTTCTTATAATACAGGAACATCATTTTCGATTAAGAGAATATCATCCACATACAATACTAGAAATACTATTGCTGAACTATTAGCCCACTTGTATATGTAGGGCTCCTCTTTGTTCTTAATGAAGCCATACATTTTGATTATTCTATCAAATCGTATGTTCCAACTCCGAGATGCCTATTTAAGTCTATAAATGGATCTTTGAACCTTACACTCTTTAGACTCATCTATGGATGTGAGTCCTTCAGGCTGTATCATATACACCTCTTCATTCATCTCTCCATTTAGGAATGTTGTTTTCATATTTATCTACCAGATTTCATAGTCCAGGTGGGTAGCAATGATATCCACCTTTTTGTTTGTGCCCATTTTTCTTTTGAAGACCCAGTTACACCCTATGGGTTTTATCCTTTCGGGTGGGTCAACCAATGTCCATACATCATTGACCTTCATGGATTTCATTTTAGATTTCATGGCCTCAAGCTATTTCTTAGAGTTGGATCTCTACATTGCATCCGTATAGGTGATTGGGTCTTGATCGTTCTCATCGAGTTCGATAGGATCCCCATCCCAGACCAAAAAATTATAGTATCTGTTCGGTTGACGTGGTACTCTACCAGATCACCTTAAGGATGCATCTACAATGGGTTCTGGGTTTGATCTAATCAGATCCAGCTCTGGTTCAACTTGTGTCTAATCTTTCACCTATTGTACTTCATCAAGTTTGACCTTAGAGGCATTAGAACCTTCATCAAGAAACTCCTTTTCTAAAAAGACTGCTTTAAGGCTGACAAACACTCTTTGTTCATCAGCAAGATAGAAGTAGTCCCCTTTGATTTCTTTTGGATAACCTATAAAACTACAGTTATCAGACCTAGGTCCAAGCTTGCCTGTTATTAAACGTTTGACATAAGTCGGACACCTCCAAATTCTAAGGTGTGAAAGCATTGGCTTATGCCCTATCCATATCTCATATGGTGTTTTATTAATAAATTTACTCGAAACCCTATTTAGAATATAATAAGCTGACTCAAGCGCATATCTCCATAGGGAGATCGACAAACCAGCAAACTCCATCATGGATCGAACCATGTCCAATAGGGTCCGATTTCTTCTTTCTACCACATCATTATGTTGTGGTGTTCTAGGAGGGGTCCATTGAGAGAGAATCTCGTTCTCCCTAAGATTGTCAGAAACTCACTAGAAAGGTGCTCACCCCCTCGATCAGACCAAAGAGTTTTAATACTTTTTTCAGTTTGTTTTTCTACCTCATTTTAAAATAGTTTGAACATTTCAAACGACTCCGACTTATGCTTCATTAAATAGACATACCCATACCTCGATAGATCATCTGTGAAGGTTATGAAGTAGAAATATCTATCTCTGGCACTTGAGCTCATGGGTTCACATACATCCGAATGTACTAGACTCAGAAGTTTAGTGGCTCGTTCATCTTTTCTAGTAAAAGGTGACTTGTCATCTTACCAAGAAGACATGACTCATAGGTCAAAAGTGATTCACAATTACTAACCTCAAGAATTCCTTTTTGAGCTAACCTGTAAATTCTATTCTTGCTAATATGACCTAGCCTATAGTGCCAAAGGTAGACATCAGATACATCACTAATTCTAGAATGTTTATCGGAGGATTGAACCATGTTAATAGGTATAGAAAATAAATAAATTCTATTATTCAATTATCCAATCAAAATTATAATACCATTCAAAATGACATTATAAATTTTTTTTTTTTATTGACATTTCAAAACCATTCATGACCAAAAGGCCTACAGAAATGACATTCAATAAGAAAGTTGGACAATAATGACATTCATTAAGAATAACTTTATTTGAATTAATTATAAAGTTCATGATTCCTAAAGCTAGAATTTAAACTTGTCTTCCATCTCCAACGTTCAGGAACCTCTTGTCCTGATCAAGTCTCCTACTGACCTACAAGCCTTGCATAGAATTACAAATATGATAAGAGCTTCCAGTATCTAATACCCAGGCAGTAGAATTAAATAAGAAAAATTGCAAGGTGTTATCATATAATTATCTTATCCAGCAACCATTTGCTTCTTCCTCGGTCTGTTCGAGTCCAGGAAGGCAATGTACAGAGGATAATTCTTCTTCTAGTGCCTCTACTTCTTGTAAAAGAAGCACTCTGCCTGGCTCTGATCGGGCTTGTGCTTCCTGGTCCGACCTTGTGCAGTCATTCTGGTATATGGCTGCACCTTCTTGTTCTTGTTCTTCTTGTTCTTCTTCCCTTTTTTAAAGGGTCAATGACCAGAAGAAGACCCTTCTACTATTGGGAATTATGTTCCAAAGCCAATCGTCAGTCTATTAATGGTTGGGATATTATAATTTATTTATTAATTAATAAAAAATATTTTAGCATCTTTTTTCATCATAAGTTTACATCTTTTAATGAACTCCATTATTGTGATGAAGTTCGTAGGACTATTTAGTTTCGATAAAGAGAGAATTTATCGATTAGTCCTTAAATTTATTCACGACCAAATGATAGGCTGTTAATTAGGACGATAGCATCCATCGAGCATTGGTCGCTATGTGCCATATAGGTTGGTTGTCCTCTTAATCAAGGTATATGGAGACACTAGTATGGCATATAGATGAGATGTATGGGTACATCATCATTGAACGTGACCAACTCCAAAGCATTCTACTATCGAGAATATCTCTGATGGGATATAGGTATAAGTATCCTTTAGACCTAAGGTCACCTCAGCAACTTGCAAGCAACTCACTATGCTTTGGTACCGAACTAATTAAATTTCTAATTCAGCAATGAAAGGCTTCTAGGCACAGTCAAGTACTTGCAAAGTTGAAGTATGATCAAGATGGAATTGACCACTCTAAGAGTTAGAGAAGAATGTATCACTATATTTCAATATAGCAAAACCTTGGCCAGGATAATCCATCAGATGGATTTGGTATTTTGAAATACAATGTGGACAATCTAATCAGAGTTGATAGTTGAACTCTGATGTATCCTATGAGCATTATGGTCAAGGGGATGAATTATATGGAAACTATATCCGCATGGGTTCTAAGGATGGTGTTCTACACCTTCGACCTATCCGACCGTCGAATATCATTGTTAGATGATTACTTTGATTGATACAAGAATTTATTTTTATGCTATCAATTTAGATTTAGATCTATAAGGTCATATACATTAGAGCATACGATCTGATCGAATGGTTGATCAATGATTAAGAATCATTCTAGGGTTAAACAATCAACACGATTGGTGTTTAACCTAGTGCAAGTATTGTAGGAGGATTGATTAGCAATTGAATTTTTAATTGACTTAATTTAATTAAGCTAATAGGCTGAGATTAAGTCTAATTAAATATAATTTAATTAGATTTAATTTGAACTTGATTGGATCAAGTCCAATTGGTTTATTGGATAAGCCAAGTGCAAGGAAGAACTAGTCCTAGTCTAACTAGGACTCGGATTAACCTAATTTTCTAATTTAATTAAAAAATAAGTTAGAATTAAATCTAATCTAATTTAATTTAATTAAGTTCTTAAATGGGTTAGGGTCTTATTTAATTGGGTTGGTTTAATCTTGATTTTATTTAGTTAAAAGATATTGTTTCACCAAGTCAAAATAGGAGTCCTAGTGTGACTAGGACTCACTATCTTCTTACGCCACATTGGTCCCAACTGTTAGATATATGTGCCCAAGAAGCCAAAATTGGCTGACACTTATAATACACTTCTAAGAAAAAAATTATAATTTTGACTAAAATCAATAAAATGGGTTATCTTCTATCACATATGTGTATTTAGTGTCTGTGATACATCCTTTGAGTTAATGGTAATGATAATTCATATTTTCAAGAGTTGAAAATTTAAGACATGAATAAATCATTATTAACTCATAAAATACTTTCGACCATAGGATCATCACGAGGATGGTGATTGATCCGAAAGGTTGGTGTCCAATCACTTCTCTTTAGTAGATGAGTCTTGAGTCTTTGGTGTGGAGACATCGGAGCGAGAGTACAGATACTCGTTAGAGAATGAGGGCACTGAGCGTGACCACCTCGAGTAGTCATTAGGAAGTCTACCTTCTCATCAATGACTGACTTGATGCTGCAGTGGTGTATCTGGTTCTTTGATCCGAGGTGCATCAACAGTTCATCTTGAGGGTGTTATAGTTTGACTACACTAGAACTTGGTCTCCTAGTCATACGGAACCCTAAGGTGTATGTTGGCTATAGCATGTTCATTGTAGGAACTAGATTGCATCAAGATGGAATCTATCTACCTCGGTGGTAGAGGAACAATCCTATGATGATCATGAGAATCAAGTCCAGAAGCCCATGGCCATGGCAGAGTGAAATAATAGAAAGAGTTTCTATTTAGGTTTCCATATCAGACTTGAATCGAATGATTACATCATATGATAGAGACTAGGGTTTGACGAGTTCACCTAAACCCTAATCTGATTGGAGCTCAAGATAGAAGAACTTAATCACACAGGTAGCTACAGCAAGAGGTTCACATTCAGCTCTGATGGATTGCCATAATATACTGCTAGGTGTCATTGATGGATTTTGGGAGCAATTAGAATGATTTAGATGATCGATCATTCTAGCTGTTCGAATCAGAAGAGTTCTGATCCATCAAAAAAAGTTTCGATGATGTCGATGATAAAGATCATGACATATCCCATTACCATACAGAACTGAACCTAACTGGATCACACAAACGAGGGTTTGAATCTGGTGATCATCAATTAAACTAATCTAGTTCAATTGATCTGAATGAGATTCAATTAGGTTCAAGAAAATCATGCTAGCACTCGATTGAACCTAACGTTCTTCTTTTACTATCATAAATAGTTATCCTGACTAAGCCAAAAGGAGTTTGTGCTCGATCAGAGGTCTTCACTTGGTCTGACTGGAGCCTGTCCAAGTCAAAAAAGGGTTGTCTTATTTTGTAAGATAATACCTACCATTTTTGGTCATCTACTATTTCTCGTCCTTTGACTTTGGTCAAAAGTTGACCTTTGACTGGTCAAATGTTGACCATTGATACTTTGACTTTCTGTCCATGTGTTACATGCACCTATTGGAGAGCTGGTGGGGGCCTTGTCCCCCTGTCTAGAACCTGGCAAGGAGGAAGGGCGCACGACACCCTTGGCGTGTGCCTAAGCAGGAGGCGCCCTAGGAGTCCTCTGTTGGACAGGGACTCCATCTTCCTTTTTAGATTTCCAATTAGACTTCTCCTAAGAACCAAGTTTGATTGGTCTTAGGCACCATCTAAGGAGGAATCCAAGGGACTTCTATTCCCACCAATTCAGATTTAGATCTAATTTCATAAAGGGTTGTGATTGGTTGGGAAGAAGAGGAGTTGGATCATAGCATAGTCTATAAAGAAAGACCCTGCGCCCAACTCAAATTGGATTGAAAAGGGAATCTGAGAAATCTACATGTCCCAATGCTGGTTCTCTCCTCCTCCTCCATGCCAAAGCATCTTCTCCTTCTTCTCTCCATGTCCAAAAGTGTTTTGGGTTCTTGGTTGGTGCAATCCAGATGAGAGAAAGGTGACTGAAAGCTAGAAGGCTGCGCTGCTGCAAAGGACAATTGCTGATCTTCGAAAGGTGTTTTGAAGATCCTTCAGATCAGATCTAGATCTAATTTTTGGAGATGTGATAGAGAAGAAGAGGATCTCTAGATCCAACCCAAGTGGATATCAGTAGAGGCCAGGCACTTGCGTGGCTAGATCCAGAACCTTCCGCTGCTTACAGGATCATCAACGGGTAATAAGATTACCCTACATCATGGTAAATTAAATTTGATTTAATTTATTTAGATTTTATTTTTATTATTAGAATGATAAAGATTAGATCTAAAATATTTTAGATC